>JZLH01S0034162.1:4909-37078 GCA_001188425.1 Eucidaris tribuloides
CGTCAATTAAAAAATATTAGATTTGAACAGGTTCATGATCATCTACTTCGAAACTAACAAATCTATTGAGAACGTCTTGCGTGTTACAGGATCTCGACGAGTCACGCTTGACTTCTCTTCTACAAAAAAAAGTTTCTGTTTTTGTGTGCCTCACAGGATCATACACCTAAAAAGACGACCACGATTCACACGTGGTACGAACACAAACCCCGGCCAGCCAGCAGTCTCGAGTAGATTTCCAAGTATGCTGGTTGGTGCCGTGGATTCGGAATCTCGTTTTCTATCATTTTTTTGTATATGTTCATGCGCACAACAACTGATGCCATATATAGAACATATCCGAACGATATTTCTACAAAACTAATCTCTGTTAATGAAATGCAAATGATTCAAAAGTCAAATATATCCATCAAGACAAATACATAATAATGCCTAACTCAAGTACGATCATTGGCCTTTATTTTCATTGTTCAAAATTAGAAAGTAGGCGTATAGGTTGATATGAACTTTAGATTCTTTCTTGAAAAGTAGACTCACAATGCGGTAATATTGAAATATGCCAATATAGAAACTTAACAAACTTAAAGTACGATAATTCGGCTCTTTTATGTAATTCATTTGTAGGAGCATGGACCTGACGTTGTGGCTAGGCATTAAACTCGTCGTTACCGGGAGGCTCGTCTCTAGATATGTGGTTATCTTGGCGTTATAACAACACCATATCGGTAACATGATTACTTGCTCTGCAGGGGCTCGATGCCATTTTTTTGAGTGGGGAGCAAAAGTAAAAATAAAAATGAATAAATACAAAGGCTCGCTAGCAGAATTGTGATACAGAATTTTGCGCCGTAAATTGAAAATGATAGTATTTTTATTTAGGCTTCATGGATTTGTAGTGCCTTTGTACTGCTTTTTAACGTATATATTCCTCGTCGTAATGTTTTATGAAGTTTCAAGTTGTCGAAATTATGGGGCGGGGCTAACAATTGAATGTTTATTTGCCGTCCCGCAATATTGTATACTTGTGGGACTAAATTAACTGTGTAATTATATCAATTTATTATGACATACAGGATTTCTAAACGACAATAATAAGAGTATAATTTCAGGTTACATTATCATGCTTATGACATTCGAAGTTCATTGATTTACATCAATGAGTGTTTTATTTAATAACTTCTTACGATTTGTATTACTTTGGAGCTAGATGAAACTTGATTTCTGCATCAATTTATTCGTTGATTATACAGGATTTCTACAACCAAGCAAACTGCAACCCACTGTGGTCAGGTTACCGTTGTCGTACGTACTGAACAAATCGGAGTTATTTTGATTTACAATCGATGAATTGATTTCTATCAATCGAATAACATTCATGCGATTTGTGTACTCTGGACCAGTGAACTGTGTATGTATGTTTTCATGTTTCAATTCAATTTATGTAGTTCATAAAGGATTTCTACAACGAAACATATCTTAATCGGCATGGTTCTTCGTTGAGCGAGTACGGTGTCGCTTGGCTTTGGGCGACCACCGTTTCTATATTTTGCATCGGGATCATTGTGGTACCCTCGTCGGCAAGCAGTGGGCTGATAAATTTGGAAGGTGAGTATTCGAAGCTTCGTTAAATCAGTCATATTGTGGGCTTTCCCCAACTGTGCGAAAAGATTTAAGAGAATGTGAATAAAGTGAGGTCTTTTTTTCTCTGAGCACCATACCCCTACCTCCGATTCATGTCTCTGATGTTCTGCCACATATACATGTGTATACGGACAGGTGCGCGGCCACGATAAAATCTTTGGGGAGGGCGAAAACACTACGGGAGCGAAAATGTAAGGAAAGAAACAACAACAACAACTAAATTTCATGAATTACACTGCCAAAAAACCCTGATTTTCTGTATTCTGAAAATTTCGGGGGGGGGGGCGGCCGCTGCGCAACCCGACCTCTGCCACCCCCTGGAGCATCCCCAACAGGGAACTGCAATAGTTAGTATGCAAGTTCGACTCATTAAAGAAAATTGCATGATTGATATAGGGGCCTACATTAAGAAGCATAAACTTCAATAAAATGAACAATAACTGGATTCAATTTACCACATTAATGTAATTGTATGGCAGTGCGGCTCCTCTTTGAGAATACAAGAATGAAACGTTTTCACTTTGCTTGTGTTTGATCTCCAGGACCCGTAGTCTCATTTACAGTAGTTTTATTGCCATCGTGTCCTCGGCGTTCATGGGATGTAGTCAGGTCGCTACGTCTCCTGAAATGCTGATATTTGGACGGTCGGTCATCGGGTTCAGTGTTGGTAAGCAACTTCCCGATTTGTCATGTTTGTGGAATAGGTGGATTATGCTTAATGTTACTTGAAATAAATATACTCTGACTAGACAGTTGTCAAAATATTCACAATGGCGGATCTACGGGGGTTTATGGGCTGCCAAGTGAAAAATCATTTAAGAAACACCCCCCCCCCGACTATAAGATGTTATTGAACACCATGTAGCCTGTCATACCAAAAATATTCTCGCTCCCTTCGCTCGCTCGCACATTGATATAGGCCTAGGTATTGTGTAGATGTCAGGAAAACATCACCCAAGAGGGAGGACATCCCCCTCTCAGACTCTCCCCTCACTCACTGCCGAGTGGATGATACTCCCATCCCCATCGCCATTGGGTCAACCCCACCCACCCACCCTTACCAAAAAGCTAGATCCGCCCTTGGTTAAATAGATTGGTAAAAGCAACCTAAACTTGCAATGGGGTCTGCATTTTCAATTACGTTTGATATTTTTCGTATTGAATTTTTATTCATGTTATGTTTGACAAATAAATATACACGACTGTAATCTTGCGAGCAAATTACTAAATGCCTGAAATTATTGCATTTTCTGTCACTCGCATAAAAGACGCGGGAGGGGGGGGTGCCATGTTCACCCGAAGTTCGTGCAAGCATTTCTTAACGCTTAGTAATTTAAGAGGGTAAAACAAGTTTTTATGATCATTTTGTTGAAATATCCTTCCCGACTTGTTCACATTGCCATGATCACTGAACTTCTTGACAATGCGACTTGTATTATAAATTTAACAGAACTTGTCGGAATCTTTATAGGTTTGTTCAAATTAAAGGTCTTAAAGACCAGGAGAATAATGAAAACAGATGATGTTGGACAACCCCCCCCCCCGAAGTTAAATCGTTCTATAATGGATCACATTACGACCAAGCGTCAATAGTCACTGTTCTTCATTTATGAAGTCTAGACTTCTTTGTTTCCATTTTTATATACAGACATCTCTGGATTCTCTGACACTATTTATTATTAATATTATTTTCATTTCAGGGGTGTCTTTAACAATTGTACCACTATACCTGATCGAAATTTCTCCATACAAACTCCGAGGTGCTCTTAATAATGTTCATCGTTTGTTATTCACTATTGGCATTCTCACAGGCCAGGTATGTTACAAAACAGGATGGTATTGTGTAATAATTAACTATATCAATTCAATAACGTATTGGTGTTCTCTGTAAACATGGGTTTAGAGGGTTAAATTCAGTAAATCATTTTTGCTTGCCTAAAATTGACATTGTGATAATATATCGCTATGTATAGAAAAAATAATAATATTTAATGACATCTAGCATATAGTATAGGAGCCAGAATCTCGGTTTTGTTGGAATTATACTCTATTGGCCGTTGTAGGCTTTGCATTGAACGTTTGTTTGTTTGTTTGTTTGTTTGTTTGTTTGTTTGTTTGTTTGTTTGTTTATTTTTTGGCCTTTAAAATATTAATAGTCTACCTTCGAGCCCTTGTCATGCATGGGTTGTCTCTATAAGACCCCTATACGAAATTCGTATTTTGTCCTAAAATCCTAACTTTTTGCTAAAGGAATCTCAAAAAATATCGAAAACTCAAATAATAGACCCCCCCCCCCCCAAAAAAAAAAAAACCAATCAATCAATCAAATAAAGACCATTAAATAAGTGATAGCGGTTAAATTACTGTGGTGCGATTAAAAAACACACACGAAGTTTGATTATCTGAAAGAATTATCGTGGAGTTTAGTGTAACCTGTAATTTCTCGATACATGTATAATTGGTAATGTAATACGCATCTATTAAAAACTTAAGTGAAAATAATTGGTTACAAATCTCCTGTTTTTCAGTCTCCTGGTTAAGTTCATCGCCGTTTTCTTTCTTTTTATCTAATGTAGGTTATGGGATTTTTCGTTCTCTGCCACCCTCAACTCTGGCCTGGAGTCTTAAGTGTACCCGCCATTGTCGATATCATTCAGATTATCTTTCTTCTGTTCTGCCCTGAGAGTCCAAGATGGTTACTAATCGAGAAGTACGATACGGAACGGGCGGCAGGAGGTAGGATAGCCTGGGTTTAATTATGGTATTGTATGTATCTTCTTTTCATTTAACACAAATTCACGTTAGTTGAAATGTTTATTTTGCATTTGATTTCAACTTTCTATTTGAATTATTTGTACCTGCATTTTCTACAAATTAACAATTCAAACAAATAATCATATTCGACAATTTAACATAATATATCATATAAGCGTATTTTCACAACAATGATAACAATACAAAATAAGTATCGCAAAGCTCATGCAAAAATACAATTTTAATATTACAAATGACTCATATGTATTTTGTTTGATAACACAATGGCAATAGCTTCTTTATTGATTTGGACATTTTAATTGAATTGATTTGATTTATTTCTGCATTTGCAGACATCAAAGAAAATACAAGTGATTAATAATTTATCATCAAAACCAATATGAAAACGAAATTATACTAGAAATGTGCCAGTATGTGTAACTAATGACAAAGGACATAAGATGATTCACAAGAATACCGGTACTGTTGACAAGAGACATACTCTTCTTGGTGGAAAATGCAGAAGTTGCCGTTATGAATTTACACTTAACGGCAAACCTAATAAATTGGTGTGTGTGTGTGTGTGTGTGTGTGTGTGTGTGTGTGTGTGTGTGTGTGTGTGTGTGTGTGTGTGTGTGTGTGTGTGTGTGTGTGTGTGGTGTGTGTGTGTGTGTGTGTGTGTGTGTGTGTGTGTGTGTGTGTGTGTAAGGAAATTTGTCATGATCTATAATCAGTTACATGCAAATCGTTGCATTAATGAAAAGTAATGTAATCAGAAATTTTCAAATCAGGGGGAATCAAAATAGTAATTCTTTATGGAAGCCGTGAGTGTATGTGGGTGTGCGTGGCTGCAGTGCGGGTGCGTGGCACTACCAACCTATTGACGGATTTACTTGTTTCATTATCTATTTCATTAATATTTATTCACTCGTTTACATAATTCTTAATTTTTCATTTATTTAGCTATCAAAAGTATTGCTTTACATTTACGATATATATTTGTATATAGTTTCGAATTTATGTACATAATACTTGTACTTCAGTTATATTTTTATGAATTTTATTTTTAATCTTAAATGAATATACTTTGTTAATTGTGTATTTACGTACATGTATGCTTAATTCATTATAAGTCCACACATTAAGTTAGTCAATTAGTTAATAAGAAGTAGGTTAGTAATTAGTTATTGAAGGGATTAATACCAACGCAAAGATTTATGGCATAAGGAATTGATTGATTGATTGATTGATTGATTGATTGATTGATTGATTGATTGATTGATTGATTGATTGATTGATGGATGGATGGATGGATGGATGACTGTATGGATGGATGGATGAATGGATTGATTGATTGATTGATTGATGGATGGATGGATGGATGGATGGATGACTGGATGGATGGATGGATGGATGGATGGATGGATTGATTGATTGATTGATGGATGGATGGATGAATGGATGGATGGTTGGATGGATGGATGGATGAATGGATGGATGGATGGATGGATGGACGGATTGATTGATTGATTGATGGATGGATGGATTGATTGATTGATTGATTGATGGATGGATGGATTGATGGATGGATGGATGACTGGATGGATGGATGGATGGATGGATGGATGGATGACTGGATGGATGGATGGATGGATGGATGGATGATTGATTGATTGATGGATGGATGGATGGATGGATGAATGGATGGATGGATGGATGGATGGATGAATGGATGGATGGATGGATGGATGGATGGATGGACGGATTGATTGATTGATTGATTGATTGATTGATTGATTGATTGATTGATTGATTGATTGATTGATTGATTGATTGATTGAGTTACTGACTGACTGACTGATTGATTGATTGATTGATTGGATAATTAATCTTTTTTTAAAAATAATTTCCAGTTCTTCGTCAACTACGCGGTATCAAGGATGTGGACAGTGACATACACGATATCAGGGATGACTACCGTTACTTTATTTATTTTATTTTTTTTATTCATTTATTATGTATCTATTTACTTGATTATTATTTGTTTATTAATTTATGTTTCAAAACAATTTCTAGCTCTACGTCAACTTCGCGGGATCGAGGATGTCGACAGTGAGATACACGATATCAGGGACGACTACCGTAATACCAGCAGGATTACCAAGGTGGGAATCTGGGAGGTGATCTTCCTCCGCTCGCCGAATTGGAAGATGCCGCTATTAACGAGTATAGTACTACAGGCTGGACAACAAATGTCTGGTATCAATTCTGTACGTCTAGATTCTCATTTTTCATTGTCACCATTCTTTTTCATATGCCAAGACAATCAATATTAATAGCTGAATATTGCACACGAGCACATGGCCTTTGATCTTCAGTGAGTGTTTGTCATACGTGCAAGAGGTCATTGAAAGAACATACTCGACTACTGACTGTTACAAGAGAATTAAAGAGACTATTACAAATTAATTACATGGAAGATAATTTATGTATCAATAATGGAATATATTTCTTGTTAAACAAATTAATGATAATCTCTTACAAAATCTGGACGAAATGCACGAATAATGCCTCATACTTGGGTGTAGAAATTAAGGAGAATTCGGGTATAAATCAAGGAGAAATTCTTGAAAAAAAAATAACCAATTATGCAAAGGAAGATAACTAAAGTAATATCATGCTCCTGAATTGCTCTGAGTGTTACACCCTAATCCTAGCCCTATACTTCATCTCTTGGTATTTAGAAATATTTAATTTATCCAACAGTTTAAAATCGCAAAGTGTCACGAGAATGAGGCAAGCATAAATTTAACGAAACGGTAACAAACCGGCAATTTACGGTGGCTACTGGGAGCTTCATCTGCGGCCAAATCCTAGGTCCAAATTTTTTTTCTCGGTCATCCCAGCCCCCGAAAATTCGCTCAGTGGGGAGGGAGGGGTTCATGTAAAAATTTCAAACACATGCGAAAGGGGGATGTTTATTAATATTTCATTAATTGTAAAACATTTTCGTCCGAAAATTGCCCCCCCCCCCCCCCGTCGGAACCGCACCTGGTAACAAAACGATAAATATGTCCTGTTATCGTTAGAGAAGGGTCCTTAAATTGGGAATCATCAATTTATTATAAATTGATTCACAATTTAATGAGTCATACACTCCTGCCATTATTATTATGTTTGATTTTCTTTTGCAGATTATTTTCTATTCAACGGAAATTTATACATATGCCGGAATGTCAGACCTCCATAGGACATTAGCTACGGCTGGATTTGGTGCTATTTACGTTGCAATTACTTTAATAATGGTGAGGTATTTTAGTTGCTTTATTCATTTTTTTTTATATTTGAATATTTTCATTTAATATTCTTTTCATGATTTTTATCAAGATTAACTTAAGAGCTAAATTAACTGATACTAATCAACTCGGCAGAATGGATAAAACGTTGTCGTTCTTTTCAATTATCGTTTATACATGTATAGTTTATGTCCGTAAATATGTTGGTCAAATATTACAATTAAATTTCCGTATTCACTTGAGTCCCAGTGAACATTATGTCAAGACTAATGTCTGTGCTTTGAGGCATTGTAAAATTAGTGAAGTTATCATTTGGTCCATTTGCCCATGTTTTATTTTGTGTATTTGTGCTGGGCTTTCATCATATAATCATGCAAACTTTTGATGATGAGTCCAACTCTCTGTGATCAAATCGAACGTATTCTCTGATGAATTAATATTTTTAAAAAAATGTACACTTAATATCATTATAGCACGATTTAATGACGACAAAATACTGATTATTTTAGTTGGATGAGATACACAAATCTATATTCTGTTAATTTATATTAATACGTCCAATAGTATAATACGTGACTGTGATTAGTTTGATGTGACAAATGCTGAATTACGAAAAATATTCATCTTATATTTGTTAATTCATTATTTTATCTATATTGTATATGTTACTATATTTAACGATATGACAAATGATATGTATATATCGCATCATTTATGTATAAGACGAGAAACGTCAATTTGTACTTTTTGTATACTAAAAAATAAATGTCAATTCAATACCAATTTATTTTTTTTTTCACTGAGTTTCGTAGTTGAAATTTTGGTGGAAACAATCACTGTTTTAGCCATTTGCAATTCATTTAGTTAAGTTTACTGATATCATACCTACCTGGACTCGAATTTGATTTTGATGTCAGAAAATATCCGCCCTTCAATAAAACCAATGAAAATTTTAATGTTTTAATTCTCAGATTCTTATCGATGTGACTAGGCTTCGTCGGAGACCGGTACTAATCGCTACGTTTGGAGTACTCACAATCAGCATTATCGGAGTTACCGTGTCATTAGCACTTAAGGTAACGTAAACATTGCGGAGAAAAAAAAATTGGACTTGTTGTAATTGTATGTAGTCCTATAATGTCATATTACATTATAGCAGAACTTACTGGTAATATTGTCATATGTTCAAATGGATTTCTGATTATCTAAATGTTATTGCAAAATGACAAAAAAAGAAAACAAAATCCCTTAATCTTTTCAATTATTCTCCTAATAATAGCTCGTGAATCGTTTTTGTATGTTTCAGCAAGCATTTTTTTTTTTCATTATGAGGCTGTAACTCTCTTTTTCGGTTACCCGCAATACAATGTTTATAGATAGAAATACCCCCCCCCCTCCCGTGTTAGTTGTGCACATTTGTACAGGTTTGACACAATGATCAGAAGGGAGTTACATGAATTCACGTGAAAACAATTAATGTGTAAAGTCAATGATACAGGACTTTGCACAACCATCAACTATTACAGAGCTCACATTATAAGTAAAATAGTTCAATCTTTAAGATGCTTTTAACATGGGTCCCAAAAGTTTAAAAGAAGACATGGTCCAAAAAATGTTTTCTTCTTCTTCATAATATTCTTTTTTCATTGATGGAGACAAAAAACAAAATAACACACGACGTAGGATTAGTAGGGTGCACACCTTTAGCCTGGCCCTGATCCCTCATTTGATTTCCATTGGTTTTAACGGACTTTTTAGTTTTGGTTTGGTATCTATTGTTTTTCTACCTTCTTGTTAGGATCGGTTTCAGTGGATGGCGTGGCCGAGTCTGGGATGTATTTATATTTATATCATAACATTTGCTATTGGTCCAGGTAAGTTGTAATGCAAAATGTCAAGCAGTGTATTGTTATCTGATTTTAGTGGTGATGATGACGACGGTGACGACGACGACGACGACGACGACGATGATGATGATGGTGGTGGTGGTGGTGATAATGATGATGATGATGATGATGATGATGATAATGATGATGATGATGATGATGATGATGATGATGATGGTGGTGGTGGTGGTGGTGGTGGTTATGGTGGTAATGATGATGATTATGGTGATAATGATGATAGTGTTGATGATGATGATGATGATGATGATGATGATGATGATAATGATGACGATGATGATTATGGTGATGATGGTGGTAATGATGGTGGTCGTGATGATAATAATGATGATGATGATGATGATGATGCTAGTGATGGTAGTGGTAATAATGATGATGATGGTGCTGATGAATATGATGCATGTTAATGATGATAGTGATGGCGTTGATAATGAAGATGAGGATGACGACTATACGATGCTGTGAATGATGATAGTGTTCTTTTTGTTGTAGTTTGCCGACTGCAACAACATCAAAGATGTTGTTATTGTTTTGTATATGGGCAATTCCAGCGTTACGGACATTACATTCAGAGATTTTTTTGCAACTTTGTGGGCTTATTCTAGAAATCATCATCATCATTCTGAACCTTTTTGTGGTCATCTTACACGATCCACCCCAAAGTGTTAACAGTTTAAATTTGATTTAGTTTCTGTTTATCGTTTGGTAGTTATTACACATAATGCTTGCCGTTACGGACATTACATTTTTTGGACATGACTTTTCACCTACCAATGCATTTGTCAAAAATTTTCTGAGCTTAAGCATGAAGTGAAGCCAATTTTCTTCTGAAATAGGTGCTGAGGACCTGTTTCACTTGTAGGATGACAATTAGGTACAACAGATTCAGTATGTCCCGTACAGGACCATAAATGTTGCGTTATACGGACATTACATTTTTAACGTTACGGACATTACACCTCGGACGCACTTTTTTAGGTCCTTATATTTATACTTAAAAGCATTTGATAAATAATCTAAAGCTAATATTTGTCATTTTAGGTCCTTTGTTAACTATAAACTACTATAAATTAATTCTGAAGTGCTGTTGAGTGTGAAATAATGAGACGCAAAGATTGTGTGTTTTTCAAAAAAGATAAGAACATTTTGCAAGAAAATGGGTTTTTTGAAGAAAAGTATGTCTAAATATACTTCAAATGTATTCAAATACTACTCAAATTAAAGAGTTTGATGAGTTCTATTGTTTGAAACTAAATCCGTCACTGTAGCACTTATATTTTTTGAATTATTACAGATTTCACGATTTTGAGCCCGGGTAACATTTTTCACGGAATTGCCCATATGGCGTTTTCTGTCTCATTAGACTGTTTAAACCAGTCGGTTGGTAGCGATTTTAATTGCATTCCCGATTTATTTACTTACTTTTTTTTCCACAGCAGAGATGTATTTATTGAAATATGATAATATAAAATTAATCCCTTCCATCTGTCTCGGAAAAGCTAAAGAAATTTATAAATTCCGACATTCTGTCTAACAACACGGTCGCTCTCTTTTAAAGACACAATTTAACAATGTAGAGCTTAAATTACAAAATGTAAAACTTGATATCTGAGCTACATAGTAGTGCTTTAAAGACAGATAAACATCCTATACGGTATACAGGACTTTGGAAAGTTGTACTGTCAATGGCAAGGTATGCATGGATACACATCACGTGTGACTTACAACTCCGGTGGAGTACACAGTAGTCTAGATTTATAGCACAGTAGTCTATGGGATGAAATGGACAGGTGAACCCGGTCAATCTGAGTACTTATAGAGTTTCACTAGATTAAAGCATTAAATCATCATTTTGAAATACAATATTTTAGGGCTTTAGTTTTCGACCTTATCAAAGACAATAGAGCATAGAGCATTACATAATTCCTATTTTTCAAGCTGTGGTCATTGTTAAATCGTGTTTTAATAAAACAGTGCATGCTCTGAGCTCAGTGTGATGGTCTCATGATGTGCGAGTCAGCAGCAACCGATAAAAACTATATTTCTTGTTTTGTTTTGGCAGCAATACTACCGTCTATTGTGTGTGCTGAACTGTGGTCGCAGGGCCCACGCCAGGCGGCTGTCAATATCTCTCAACAGGTTAATTTATGGGTCAACTTTGTCTTACAGTTCACCTTTCCAGTATTACTGGTAAATATGACATTGAGTGTTAAAAATAATTACTTTTATACATACACTCCTGCTCATAATTATGGAATATTTTGTTGATACTTAAAGCCCAAGTTTAGTTTTGGGTTTTTTTTTTATTTGAAAGCTTTGTGCCCCAAAGTCATAACCCTTCAATAATAGATTCTGAATGTCTTTAGTTTTTTTTTCTTTCTCCTATATCGTCCAAAATTTTTAAGATAAATTTTATTTCACAAAAACGCAGTATGTGAAGCAATTTTTGGATTTCATGAGATGACTAAAGTAAAAACTAGAATACGTTTGAGCGCAATAACAATTATATATTTATTTTTTTTAACCACCAAAAATCATCAAAAAAGTATTAAATTTAAGAATTAAAAAACAACACAAAAAACTGATAAATTTTAATCTAATGTCACTTATCATTAAATTAACAATAAGAATTGTCTGTTACAAGTCTAATATACGCCGCCGTAAACCACCACGTGACTCAAACAACAACTCTGAATACCGCCATTTTAAACACAGTTTAAGCGTCGAGTCGGACGCTACAAAATGCTCAGCAGTCCTGAAATACTTAGATTACAATTGTTTCACCTGGGGTGAGCAAATATTAATCCCAGATGTACCGTTCACGGGAAAAATGGCAACTTCCTAAAATGTCTCTAAAATATTCCATTAATTATGAGCATGAGTGTATCTTAAGTTGTTTGGATAAATTAATTAATCATACCTAAATACATTTTTGTGATTCTGAAATAAATATAAAAGTTTAAATACGGTATCTCATATACGGTATCTCGTGTACTGATATTTTTGGGATTTTGCTTAAAGACGGGGAATTGCGAGAATTTGTTCCGCGATTTTGTTATGTTTCCATTCAGTTTGTATTATTAGGTATTGAGTATGAATAAATTCGTATGATTCTTCTCACAATACCTCAAACAAGTATACATTCTGACATGAATATATATATTATATATAATGAAGAGCTCGTTTCCAAAAGGACTGAGACCACTTTTGATGAAAATTGAGTTATTGATATCACACCATTACTCAGGTAGGTACTGTCCTTGAGCAAAAGTTTTAAACCATCAAATTATGAAAGCAACCAATAAAAATGCACTTTCTAATATCACTTTTTCCATAGGCCGCCTGTATCAATCCGTAAACAAATCCCTTTCCTTCTTCTGAAGTTACAAATATGGATGTAGTTCCTTTTGGAAATAAACTCTTCATATATATATATATTATATATAAACACGAAAACGTGAAAGTGTTCACTTGAGTTGCTGCCTTTATGCAGGATGTCAAAGTTTAAAATATTGATTCGACATTGTTTTGTACTCATGAGTATGATTAGTCATATGTATTTGATATCAACAAAAAAGAGAAAAAATCAAGAGTTACTCTTTAATATCTTTATATGCTAGCAATTAATTATATTATGCGAGTTTTGAATAACGATGACCGAAATTTGGATTACTATTTTTTTTATACGCGCTGTACTCCCTCATGTTTCATGCATTTTTGCCACCAGGCAGGCCCGACGACTCCTCTAAAATTGCTCATGAATCCAAATAAACGTTTCGTTAATAAAATATCTCCATATTTACTTTTCAGGAAATTATCGGTGAATATACCTTCGTCGTCTTCGCAGTGTGTCTGCTTTTGACAACGGTTTTCATGTTTCTCTACTTACCGGAAACAAAGGACCGGAGGTTCGTCGAAATTCTGTCAGGATTTCAAACCATGCGCTCTATCAGCTTCGAAGATTCGCAGCAGGATGGCTACACACAGTTTCCACTGACCGATCGATAAAATCGTTTGCAATTGATCAAATTCGTTGCAATCGATTGTAAACACTACACAAAAAGTAAGTTCTCCCTTTTCAAATTACTATAAGTTCTTAACAAAATAAATTTGAGCAGAACAATTTCATAGTAGTGTTTTGACACTAATTGACTAACTTCTGTGTGAAAATGCGATTGATCCGTCAGGTCATGCATGCGTGAGCATACATTAAAAGCATACATATAATTGTCACTTTTCAAAAGTCACAGGAGTCATTTATTACGCCAAAATAACAGTAGAAAATGTGTTTTTGACTTTATTAGCAATGTGTGCTCACTCAACCATGACATGGTTGCAAACTTTTATGTTCGTAAAACATGTGCCGATACATTTTGCTGAAAATATCCGATTTCAATTTTTTCAATAAATGTAATAGATTTTACAGTTTAAAAATTTAGAAAGGATGAACATTTTTAAATTGAGCACACTGAAATAGAAAAACATGTGAACAGTGTCTGGGGTGTAAGGGGGTGATATGATGAATAAATTAACATTAATAGCGCCAAATCATTCACCAGAAACAGAATTTGTCAAAATCCCGTATCACAAATCCCCCAAAATGACTCCTGTGAATTTTGAAAAGTGACATTTTCACCTTCAATATGTGCTCACTCATGCATGACTGGACGGATCAATCACATTTTTCGCGCAGAAGTTAGTCGATGAAAGCGGAAACATTCCTGGCAATTATTTTGCTCAAAACCATTTTGTTAGAAAGTTATGGTATTTTGAAAAGGGGGAACTTACTTTTTGTGTAGTATTTAGTTTAGTTCTCTGTTCAGCTGGTATCTCGCTGAGGGCCAATACTTACAAATATTGCAAACTTTTGGGATTCAGCAATTTTTTGACGAATATTGGCGACAATCGGGGTTTAGTTCGGCTCTGTCATAAAGCGATATTTAGCGACCTTAGCCATAATCAACAATTTTCGCGCGAATGTTTGCAAGAGTGTTTACGAAAAGGCAGTGGGTGACACGGCGAACATCCCTGATCGGCAATTTTTTTTGGCAAAGGCTTGCGAACGTGGAGGATTTGGATTTTCGTTAGGGTTCGTAAAAAGTTGCATAAGGTTTGTAAACAGTTTGCGACTAGAAACAACTGTTTGCAAACTTTATCGCAACTTTATTTATAAACCCTAACGAAAAATGCCTATCGCAAACACTCTCAAAAACATGCGAACGTTGCTAATTATTGCCAAGCGTCACTAAAGGTTGCTAAAGGTCGCAACATGTCGCTGATGACTGAGGTGAACCCTGATTTTTGCTAAACTTCGTCAGAAAAGTTGGCGAATCCAAAAACAAAAACAAAAATGCAACGTTCGTAAGCATTCAGCAATCAGTGAGATACCTGCAGCTTTATCGATCTTATCTATAAATACAGTGAAATTGTTTATTTATTCATAATTCTATTTAAAAGGTAACGTTCACCCTGACATCAAGTTGGTTTTAATAAAAGAAGAAAAATAAGAGGGACATACTAATGAAAGTTTGGCGAAAATCCACCAAATAATAGCAGAGTTATGAAGTTTCAAAGTTTTAATTTTGTGACGTCACATGCGAGTAGCTCCCGACATATCATATCATATAAATTCCATGAATTGCCATTTTTTAAAGGTTCATGATAATTAAATATCTTTTTTTTATAGAAGCATTATGAAGTAATGTTTCTGATTATACATTGAATGCACAGGTAAAATTATTTTCAATTTTCTGAGAAAATGGCACTTTATGAAATTCATAATGACAAATGGGGGAGCCTGCTCGGATGTGACGCTACAAATTGAACACTTTAAAAATTCATAACTCTGTTATTCCTTGATGGATTTTTGCCAAACTTTCATTGATATATTTCTCTCATTGTTCTGCTTTGATCAAAATCAACTTGACGTCAGGCTGGACTTCCCCTTTAAGTGGTCGTTATTTTACAATAAAATGCAAGTCTGTATTCATATCTGTGTTCATAAAACGGAAACCAGACTCTCGTGTTGAGTTTTCCACAATGTGCTACTAACCATGACCTTTGGGGCCAAAACATGGTCTACAACTAAAGAAACAAAAACAGAGACTTCTTGTAACCCAGGGAGCCGCGGAAAGGAATATGATAAATGTATCAATACGAGACGGGTGTAATATCTCCGACATACACAACAGAAGCCAAATCAAAGATATCATTGAGAAAATTAACGAAACGAAATGGAGTTGGGCAGGGCACGTCGCCATGAAAGCAGACAACCGTTGGACAACAGAATGGCAACCTCATTCCGGAAAATGGAAAGAGGCAGATAAAAGCGACAATGGAGAGATGATACATGTTTAACAGCATACAGAGGAATGATATGGTCACAAGAGGCTAGAGACAGGAAAAATGTAGGATGCTTGAAGAGGGCTTGATACATGTACTACAGAGGATGAAACAGCCTATACACTTCCATTAACTGTTTTAGTTTAATAGATTCACTAACGGGTCATAATCATTTAATTGTACATTATTAAAGTAAGTGTAGTCAGTTTTACTACACTTGCCTTTTGTAGTGAGCTTATGTTTTACTGTTCTGTTTTTTTCTGTCGTGTTTGTATCCAATGAGCGTCATTTTTCGGCGTTAAAATTTGTATCCAAGTACATGTAGTCGTGTGTGTGTATGTGTGTCTGTCTGTGTGCGTGTGTGTGCGCATATGTGTGTCTGTGTAATGTGTGTTTGTGTGTGGTGTGTGTGTGTGTGTGTGTGTGTGTGTGTGTGTGTGTGTGTGTGTGTGTGTGTGTGTGTGTGTGTGTGTGTGTGTGTGTGTGTGTGTGTGTGTGTGTGTGTGTGTGTGTGTGTGTGTGTGTGTGTGTGTGTGTGTGTGTGTGTGTGTGTGTGTGTGTGTGTGTGTGTGTGTGTGTGTGTGTGTGTGTGTGTGTGTGTGTGTGTGTGTGTGTGTGTGTTATAAATACTACCTATAGAAAACATTTCTATTATAAACGACTTCCCTTGTTGTATATTCCGTCGAATTTTAATCCAAACTTCATTGAAAATGGTCATCTATCCGGCGGGTAGTTAAAGGCCCTACAGATCTCGTCGCTGTATGACAGAGTACTTGACTAATAATTATCTAATGGACATGGTGTATATTTCTATGACATAATTAAAACGTGTATAACTGTTTGTGTAAGAATTTTGTTCATGTTCACACATTAGATTTATAACTACTGTAAAGTTAAATGCATCGACGCCATAATTTTTATCACTTTAGACAATTATAGGACATTGTTTATTACTTTAAAGTCAGGGCGTCTCTTTGCAGACCTAAAAGTTAACTTCGTCGGACAATGTGTCAATACACTGGTATATAGAAAAAATACCATCTCAGAACCTCTAGCAAAATATAGGAGCTAGAAACTCAGTTTAAGTGGAGTTACAGTAACCGTTTGACTTTGATATAAATTATTGTGTCGTAGAGACAAAAATTCCTAGCATAGAACGTGTACTAAATGGCCTTTGGTGTTTGGACCATTTTTCAAATTCAAGGTAATTACTGACTCGCAGATTTCTCAGACATGTCCTTATTTAATAGCCTAAGGACTTGAGTGTGTTTGTGATGCAATCCAGCCTGCCCAAAATCTCACCATTGCGTGGCATAAGTACACGTACAAGGTCATGAATTAGTATAATGTTTAAGTTTTTTAACCGCCTGTGCTCAGTTTAGAATTGAATCAATAATTTGCCGCCTTTTTGCAATGACGAAGCGGTTAGAATTTGTGCTTCGGTAATGCATAGATTGGGGAATAATAATAAGAGTGAATAATGACCAAAGAATGAAATATAACATCTGGTTCTTTCAAAAGTAAATGAAGCGATTCTGGTCTATTGTTTAAATGAACTACTGTGATCGGGTGTTAATTTCAGTGCAACCATTTGAAGATGTACAGTGTATCCAGATTATATATCTTTTTACAACATACATCCGTTTCAATTTGCTTCTTTGAGGTTTGTGTTGCTAAGCTATTGGTCGTTTTGGAACTGATCGGCTCGCAGTTTTACTAAAACATATTTTTGATTGGACACTAAATCTAATTCAGTATATCAAGAACATTTATCTTTTTATGACGAAACGGATTTATATCGTTGTACATTCAAATACCTGTGGAGGCAGTAACAACTACCATTGATTAACCTGTCGCCACCGAGATTCTGTAATTCCTATAGAGTTAATGCATGGTGCATCCGGATCCGCCAGCCAACGGGTTAAATGGAATAAACATGTTGTGGAATGCGAGGCATTTATGACGTAACAAATCCTCGGAAATATACAACAAGGGAATTCGGTGTTTATGTTTGTCATTTTTAATCCTCAAACAACAACAACAACAACAGTTAACATGCGATTTCGAGGAAAACTACTACGAATGGCCATTATGTTGGCCGTAGTTGGTGCAATTGTAATTTTCGTGGAATATGACGCCATTGACGGCGACGTTGAGAAACAGCAAAATCGGGAAAATGCACTTGACGAAGAAGCCTACGGTGGTGTCAGCGGTGGGATTGTAGATATGGCCCAGAATGCACCTACTGAGAGAGGTTTGTACCCATCGACGCAAATTGTCACCAAACTTGTAGTACCCATACCCATGCCCGTACTAGTACCTGTACCCGGGTCCCAAATTCCGGACCCGTACCCATACCCATACCCACCCATGGTCTCGCACCCGTACCCGTGCCCATGATTCAGTCTGGCTCTGTACATGTACCCGTACCCGTATCCGTGGCTTCATACCCATACCCGTTCCCATAACTCGTACCTGAACTACAAGTCTGATTGTCACCCACACTTTCTCCGCCGTCATCAGTTTCAATCACAACGGTAACATGAAATTTGCGTATCCTGATAAATATCCCCTGAACAATTAACCCAGACAATTAACACCCAAACAAATACCCCTATGACAATATCCTCCGTGTAATGTTCTCAGGGGGCAGCTGAGCGGTAGTTACATGTACCCTCGTAGTTGTCCCGGGAGGTAGTTGTTCGGGTGATAGTTTTTGGGGGGAGGGGTGGTAATTCGTCTTTTTTCTGGCAGAAGGGCCCTAGTATGTTCCCTGCAGAAGGGCCTTAACACTAAAATTGTCTCTAACTTGAAAACCGTTGGCTCTTTTCGCACAAAATCAAAGTAGTGTGATATTTTTAGATCCTTCTATCAGTCAAACATCAAATAAAGCAATATTTCTCAAATTAGAGAAAATTTACTCTAAGGGCCCTTCTGCCGGGAACATATGTTAGGGCTCTTCTGCCGGGCAGCCAACGAATTGTAGTGGGGGCATAATTGTCCGGGGGTATTTTTCCTAAGGTAATAATTCGGGAGATGATAATCCAGGGGTATTCGTCCAGAGTATAGTAGTCCTAAATCGAAATTTGGCGTGGTTGTATGCTAGCTAGGCACAAAAGCGACAAATTGTGACCTTTGGGGGGATAAGAAATGATAAACCTAAAATTCAAGTATACTTGGAGGTGTGAAAAAATGCCTCTGCAATGGGCAACAACATATTTTTTTATTTCACACCAATCGTGAACGTCCAAATTTAAAATGTATGTGTTGCCACGCCCAGACAGAAATCCAAAACTTAGTCTAACGTATCTTCTTATAGTACATCCTAAACCTATCCCTTAAAACCAAACTTAATCCCTACAACACTCCTAATCGTCACTTTCATCCTGATCTTAGTTTTCAACCTACACCCTACACGATTGACTCCTGTGACTCTACCAAAATATTTGTCTTCTGGTTTTGAACCTAACTGCCAAATTACATCAACAGTGAGCACTCCTTACTGAACTTACAGGTAGAAAATGGCATTATGGGACAAAGTTCATTGACCTTTGACCCTTGACCTTGAACTTTGACCCCTGTGACTCTACCAAATATTTGTCTTTTGGCTTTGAACCTAACTGCACAATTACAACAACAGTGAGCACTCCTTACTGAATTTATACGCAGAAAATGGCATTTTGGGACAAAGTTCATTGACCTCTGACCCTTGACCTTGACCTTTGACCCCCGTGACTCTACCAAAATTTGTTTTTGGTTTGAACCTAATCACCAAATTACATCAACAGTGAGTACTCCCTACTGAAGTTATTGGCAGAAAACGACATTTTGGGAAAAAGGTTTATTGACCTTTGACCCTTGACCTTGACCTTTGACCCCTGTGACTCTACCAAAATATTTGTCTTTTGTTTCTTAACCTAACCACCAAATAATATCAACAGTGACCACTCCTAACTGGAGTTATAGGCAGAAAATGGCATTTTAAGACAAAGTTCATTGACCTTTGACCTTTGACCCTTGACGGATTTGTCCCAAAATCTAATGAATTCATCCTTGCCTAGTGGTCCATCCTTGGTCCAAGTATCATTAAAATCTTTCCAGCGGTACTTCAGTAATCTTGTTCACAAGAAAGTGTGGACGCACGGACGGAAGTACGGACGCACGGACACACGGACGCACGGACGTACGGACGGACAACCCGAAAACATAATGCCTCCGGCTCCCTTACGGGGCGGAGGCATAAAAACCAAATTTTGTGTATTTGACGTTAAAAGCGCCAAACTGGCAACCCTGCACGCAAGGCGAAGTACGAATTGGTCGGCTGCACACTAGTGGGCACTAGAGTGCACGCCTGTAAAAAAGAGCCCCATAGAAATCTATGTTAAATGTACCAACTTCAAAACATTCTCAATAATTAACCGAATCGTACAATTTGTTTAAATCATAGGATGGGAAAGGAAATTCCATGTGCTTCCATTTAAAAATCATGATTTGTGATGTTTTGTTGCTCGGAAAAAATTACTAGCCTTGATACACAACTAACCACGCATCTCCTGTGCTGAATGCTAAAAATAGCAGGCTTCCATAGTTATCAATAACAATTCATTAAAAACACTATAACCCCAAATTTCTCCTGCCTTTTTCAGGTGATCTACACGCTAAAGATTGCAGATAATATATATTTCACCTCAAAACATGACCAATAAAACATTTACTGATTTTCAATGATTTGTTTGTTTATCAATACTCCCACTATAAGCAATACAAAGGATTTTTAACACGCGTGCGTCTGAGTGCACATGACATGTCCTTGGACTGGCTCGATGCACTTGACCGGGTTGCGTTGTATGGTTTGGACCAGAACACTCGGTCCTGGGCCTAATATCTCCATTGAGAGTTACAATCGATTCCCAGCCAACAGGTGTGCACCTCCTGCCTCGATATCAGCGGGAACAATAAGATCAAAATCTGTATGAAAAATACAAATGCTGTTAACAATGGGATTTAACACTGCAAAAACTGCATTCGTTTATGCACTGCGACGTATTAATGGTACACAATAGAAGCGATAGTAGTAGCATTAGTATAAGTAGTTGTGGTAATAGTTGTAGTAGTTGTAGTAGTAGGCCTAGTAGTAGTGGTAGTAGAAGTAGTAGTAGTAATAGTACTAGTAGTAGTAGTAGTAGTAGTAGTAGTAGTAGTAGTAGTAGTAGTAGTAGTAGTAGTAGTAGTAGTAGTAGTAGTATTGTTAGTAGTAGTAGTAGTAGTAGTAGTAGTAGTAGTAGTAGTAGTAGTAGTAGCAGTAGTACTAGTAGTAGTGTTAGTAGTATTAGTAGCAGTAGTACTAGTAGTAGTAGTAGTAGTAGAAGTAGTAGTAGTAGTAGTAGTAGTAGTAGTAGTAGTAGTAGTAGTAGTAGTAGTAGTAGTAGTAGTAGTGGTGGTGGTAGTATCGGTGGTTGTTGTTGTAATAGTAGGAGCTTATAACCTAAGTAAAAACATCAAGTTTGTAAACTGCTGATAGTCCGGCGGTTAAGTCGAAAAATTGTTCACTTTGGTCTAAAAGCACCAAATTTGGCAGAGATGTTGATTTATACATAAAACGCAAATTCTGATATTGGGCCCTCGAAAATTTTGCCTAGGAGAGCCGTGGCAGCCATTTTTCAAAATGGCCGCCTTCAGAATTCCTGAAGTATGGAATGTGCCATTCCTTGTCCATTTGTAGTGAAATTGGGCCCCATATGTACATTTAATTTTGCTAAGAATAATTAGGAATCATTTCTAGACATCATTTTAATCAAATAATTACTAAAGTTGCCAATTTGAAGAAGTTTGTATAAAAATCAATGAAATAAAATAAAAATGTAAGCTAGAAGCGGAAAAATTTGAAAATAAGCTTTGATACTTGTATAAATTATTTTCAGTGTAATTTGTTTCAAAATAATTTATGATGTTGCCAATTTGAAGATTGAAAAATCGCTGAAATGAAATATGTAATGAATACAACAAAAACACGAAAATGATAATGTTGATATAATAATGACAAAAATGACGGTAAAAATGATGATGATGATGACGATGATGATGAAAACGACAATGATGATCATGATGATGATGATAATAATAATAATAATAATAATAATAATAATAATAATAATAATAATAATAATAACTAATAATGAATATATTACTTTACACTATACCATTAATAGTACCACGTGTGCAAACATACATACATTCAGTACATACACACAAACACACGCACAAATACCTGTACTCACATAAATTTCAGAATGATACAGGATGAACACCTATCAGCTCCTCACAAAGATTATGGCACACAGATGTATACCTCATGGAAATGAGAGTACTGCTACTATTGCAAAATGATAACAGTAGCCTGATCTTTACTAAACATTTTACTATGATAATACAGCTAGTACTGTTACAATAAGGTGAAGCAACTAAGCAAATGACTTAGATATAGGTAAACAAACTCTACAAATGGAAGTTGTGGAACACCTTTCTTTCTCTCTTTCGGCCACTCCTATAAATGAGAGGTGGCCACAGCAAATATTGTCTCTCCATCACGACCTATTCTGTAATATGTCCTCTGTCACACCAACCATCCTCATATCCTTTCAAGTCTCTTGCCACATTCACAAACCTCCTGTTTGGTCTACCGCTCTACCCTTTATCGTAGTGGTACCAGTTCCAACATCTTTCTCCCTATGTCAGTACTCCATGTCTCTCCTTTGGACATGCCCAAGCTACCGCAATCTTCCCCCACTCGTCTTAGTCCGCATCCTTCCTACATTTGATTTCGTTGTCCCACACAAAAACCCATTTCTAAATTTGTCTCTTCTTGTCACTCCCACAGAAAATCGTAACATCTTTAACTGTCCGCTAACTCTTCTCCTCACCAAATTGTGAGAGGGACTGTCTCAAGGCTGTACATCATAGCTGAGTTTACCACTGTCATAGCTGATGTTCCCCTTTTTTCTGTCCACTACAATTTTGCCAAACATCACTCTTGTAACTCTTTCATCGATTCCAGCCTGCCTGGATTCTCTTCTTCTCTGTCTTTGTTACAGTCCCCATTACTTTGCAATGTCGAGCCTAAGTATTTACAGTTTCACCGTATCCCCACCTGCAGTCTCAATAACCCAAATGTACTCTGCTTTTGTCTGGCTATTATTCAACCATTCCTCTCATAGCATATTTCCAACTTTCCAAATTGTCCTCAATCTACTCCCTGCATTCAAAGCAAATCACAAATATCATCTGCGAAGATAATGGCCGGTTCATGGGGCATCCCTACCTTATACGTCCGCCTTAATGTCCATCACCATTGCCAACCAGAAAGGGCTCAGCGCCAAATCCTTGGTGCCTTCCAACTCTCACTTTAAATCATTCAGTCACCCTAGTAGTGCACACCTCACGGCTAGCATGCTTCTTACATATCTTGCACTATCCTCACTTACTTTTACTACCCCTGATTTTCTTACGCAATACCATAACTCCTCTCTTGGCTCCTGCCATTAGCCTTTTCGATATCTGCAAAGACACAATGCCCCTCTTTCGCAAATATCGCATCCGTCGTAATCCTACTTGGCATAAAGCCATACCTGCTCCTCACAAGATTGGCATTTTATTTCTCAGCGTAGCTTCCACCATTCTTTCCCAGAGCTTCACAGTATATGACTCATTAACTTGATTCCTCTATAATTACTCTTCAATTTACCTGTATTATTATATTGACACTAACATGCTTTCCATCCAGTCATCAGGCATTCTTTCACTATCCAAGATCCTATTCGTCAGCTTTGTCAGGAAATCCACACCCATGCCACCCAAACACATCAATGCCCCCATTGGTATATCGTCTGGACTCATAGCCTTTCAATTCTTCATTTTTTTAATATTGCTCTCACATATTTCTAAACGATAGGTACCTCCACATCCAGTCTGTCTGTAGCATATATCCTTTCCTCTCTCACGGTTTCTTCATCAGTTTCTCCAAATATTCATGTCATCTTTGTAGATCCTTTTTCAAAACATCCTCGTCTTTATCCTTCATCAACGTAACCTGCAACATATCTTAACTAGCCCTTTCTCGCTGCTTTGCTAATCTGATTAGATCTTGTTCTCCCTCCTTTGTGTCCAACTTCTCATACAGTTCATCATAATTATGACCCACTCTTTAGCTTTGCCACTGCCTTCTTTACTTGCGTCTTTACACTCTTGTTTACTTGCTTCATCTCTCTGCTCATCCCGTTTTGCAAATGGAACATCTATCGATTAATAATGTTGAAATCGCAATAAAATGAACTAATCGTCTGCAGAGACTGGCGATTTGCGGCCCGAGGTGATTGGCAAAAAAAAAAAAATGATATCACAACAATCCCCCTAACCCCCATCTCTTTGACTACGACTCTCATCTCAGATTGGTTATTCTCTGACTACAACCATAGACCTACTACTCTAGGTCCATGTTACAACCAGTCGAAGAAGGAGGAGTGGTGTGGTCGAAATGGGGGGGGGGGAGTAATATCGGTATATGTCAAGGCTCTTCAGGGCACAGATAATCAGTTTCTGCAGACAGAGACAGTAAGTACATTTTCACTGCGATTTCAACACTATAGATGCTCTCATTTCCCATTAGATATGTTTATAATGTGTGTGTGTGTGTGTGTGTGTGTGTGTGTGTGTGTGTGTGTGTTGTGTGTGTGTGTGTGTGTGTGTGTGTGGTGTGGTGTGTTGTTTGGTGGTGTGCCTGTGGTGTGTGTGTGTGGTGTGTGTGTGTGTGTGTGTGTGTGTGTTGTGTGTGTGTGTGCTTATTTGCGTAAGATATATGTGTTTTGCTACTTGTTGATGTTATAGTAATAGAAGTGAAAGTATATTAGGCCCTACCATGATGATTATGTTGATGAGGATTGTCATCATCATCATCATTATTATTATTATTATTATTATTATTATTATTATTATTATTATTATTATTATTATTATTATTATTATTTCTATCATTACTACATTCAGTGTTTATTAAAGTTTCATTAAAGATTTTGCGGTCTTCAAGTTGGCAACGTACAAATTATTTTGCAAATGATTTTGGAAATGATTTTTTACAAGTACCAAAGCTACTACTTTCATTTTTTTTTTTAGATTTTGACCTTAGATTTTAGTTTATGTTCTTATTTGATAAGAATCTCTTTAAATTGGCAACTTTAGTGATTATTTGATTAAAATGATATCTAAAAATGATAGCTAATTAGTTATAGGAAACGTGTATTTTCGTGTACTGCACAGTTTCATCATGAATGGGCAATGAATGACAAATCATAATTATACAGGAATGTGAAATGGAGGCCATTTTGGAAAATGGCTGCCACGGCTCTCGTGAGCAAATTTCTCGAAAGCCCAATATCTAAATTTGTTTATTATATATTTATTAATGTCTCTGTCAAGTTTGGTACTTTTAGACAAAAGTTAACAATAGGTTTGATATGCCCAATTAAGCTACTTAGAATAGAACTGATTTCTGTATTTTATTATACTTCCCTTGTACACAACGTATTGATATAACACACCCATTGATACATTGGGTTATGCATTGTACGGTTTAAATAAATATCAATGTATCAACTTTGGATTGCAATAATTTTCTTTTCCATACAACAATGAATCTAGAATTTTAACAAGTTATTGACATGATTTGTGGGCAGTTTTTGATAAAACATGAATTCATAAATTGAAAGGGTTTTTGAAACATATGGAAATATATTTTGGAGTATTACTCATATTTTTGGGAAAAATTGAAAAAAATCACATTTCCCCCCATAAATTTCAACTATAATGCACTTGAATCTTCTTAAATAGGGTATCATCTTGTAGAAAATTTAGTCCCCTTTAATATGATGTCATACACATGGCAAAATATGCTTCCGTTACAAAGTTATCTTCCGAATTCTAAAAAACAATTTTTCAAGGCGGCCATTTTGATGAAATGGCTGCCACGGCTCTCCTAGGCAAAATTCTCGAGGGCCCAATATCTAAATTTGTTTATTTGTTTGTCAATCAACATCTGAGCCAAATTTGGTGCTTTTAGACAAAAGTGAACAATTCGGTCGATATTTTGGACTTAACCGCCGAACTATGATATACTTGATCTCATGCATGAATTTTTTGTTCACCATCAAAAAGTAGAAATAGTTGTAGTAGTAGTAGAGCTAGTAATAATAGTACAGGTAGTGGTGGTTGGAGTAGGAGTAGTAATGGCAGTAGCAGTATTGGAGTAGGAGTAGTAGCAGTGGTAGCAGAAGTAGTAATAGTAGTAGCACCAGCAGTAGTAGATGTAGTAGTAGTAGCAGCAGGAATACTGTATTTGGAGCAGAAAAGGTAGAAGAAGTAGTAGCAGCACTAGTAATGGTAGTAGAACTGGAAGTAGTAGTAGTAGTAGTGGTGGTAGTAGTAGTAGTAGTAGTAGTAGTAGTAGTAGTAGTAGTAGTAGAAGTAGGAGTAGCAGTAGGAGTATTAGTTGTAGTAGTGATAGTAGTAGTTGTAGAAGTAGTAGTAATAATAGTAGTAGTAGTAGTAGTAGTAGTAGAAGTAGTAGTAGTAGTAGTAGTAGTAGAAGTAGTAGTAGTAGTAGTAGTAGTAGTAGTAGTAGTAGTAGTAGTAGTAGTAGTAACAGTAGTAGTAGTAGTGGTAGTAGTATTAGTAGTAGTAGCTGGTAACAAAAACATAAATTTTGTAAGCTGTCAATATGCGTGATGTCTTAATATGATTGTTTTGTTTATAACAAAACAGTATAGCAGTAGCAGTAGAAGTATTACAAGAAGAAGTAGTAAAAGTAGTTGTAGTGGTAATAGTAATAGTAGTAGTAGTAGTAGTAGTAGTAGTAGTAGTAGCAGTAGTAGTAGTAGTAATTGCAATGTACATTAGCAGCAGTAGTAGTCAGTAGCGGGTATACCGGGGGGGGGGGTCCTGCCTTAGTAAGGTAACGGAGTTTGTGCCGTCTAATAGGTGGACTTTTTCGCAAAAATCTTAAATATGGATAGAGGTTTGAGAAAAAAATCCTTAAACATGGGTCATGATTTTGAAATTTTTCGATTTACACTAGATATTTTTGCCTATTTCATCGCTAAAATGCTAAAAAAATGCCACTTTTCTTAATAAAAACCCTTAAAGGTATTGGCTAACATTTACGACGGTAAAAAAAAATCTGAGCCGCATGATTCCCCATGCTACCAGTGTCTTTGATGAGGTCTAAAAATGAAGCCCTGAAAAAATTGTATTTCAAAATGATCATTTAGTGCTTTAAAAAAGTGAAAATCGTAAGTTGACCAGATTCACTTGCCCATTTCTTCCCATAGACTTACTGTGTGTACACCTAGGTTAATAAAACTCGCCCCGAGTTTTATTGTTTATTCATGTATAACTTGCCATTGGCAGTGTAACTTTCCAAACTTTTGTATTCTAGGGTGTTTATTTGTCCATTTGAACACTACTATGTAGCTCAGATATCAAAGTTTGACAATTTTTTAAATTGAAGCTCCACAATGTTAGCCTATCACTTTAATAATAGGTACCATTTCCGCGAAAATAACCCTTTAAAAAGGGTCGGGTTTTTCGACTTCTGCGGCACACCCCCGTCGGAACCAAATCTGAGTACCCCCCTCCCCCCGGGGGTAGTATATGTGTTTCCCAGTTTTCGTAAAAAAAATGTTCCCCTCCTTATTTCACATCTATGGTAGATAACGTATTTAAAAAGGTCAAAGTTCCTTATTTCATTAGTTTCCAGGTGTATTGATTGTGACTAAATCAACGCTGGGTCCAGCAACGGAAAATCCACATGTTTAACTTGCTAATCCTACTATTTATCACATTTGAAGTGAACTATTCCATCAACATTGTCCCACATAGAGATTTCTGTGTTAGTACTTTGTCTGCTTGGGAATGTAGAGGTTTTGTTAAAAACAAAGTGTTCTGTTGTTTTAGTGTGCTTTCTTCTGTACTAAAACGAAAACAGCTGATTTTAAAATTACGTTGTTCTGGAAGTATTCAATCTTATCTACAGGTGTCAGATCCATCAGATTGGGGGATTTGCCCCCCCCCCCCCCCATGAAATTTGATCGTAGTACAGGGAGACTTATATCTGTAAATAATTTTCTTGTTTTGCCTTCATAAATTGATTCAGATTTTGTATATTACGTTATCCATAATGGCATTCTCCCATGATTATTTGTTATCTAATAGTAATAACGTAAAAATAAATCGTAAAAATAACCTATATCACAAATATAAAAGCAATCCGACTGAACAGTCCAAAAGGAAATACACAAATTATAAAAAACATTCTTACCACCTTACTACGTAAAGAAAAGAAGTTGTATTTTTGCACGCAACTTAATAAATTTAAAAACAATTGTAAACACACTTGGAATGTCATAAATGGTATTCTGAATAAGTCAAAAGACAAACCACAGATTTCAAAAATAAACTGCAATGGTAACTTGACAGAAGATCCACGTGTCATAGCAGAATCATTTAATAATTATTTCTCTCATATTGGAACCGATTTAGCTAGTAAAGTCCCTCCCTCCGACCGTCATTTTACGGATTTCTTGAACGATCCATATCCCCATTCACTATTTCTCGATCCCGTTCACGAGCAAGAGCTTTTAGACATAATTAGCAATCTTAATAATAAAGAAAGTTGTGGGCATGACCGTGTTAACAATATTGTAATAAAATACGTAAGTCCAGAAATTGTGCAACCACTGACACGTGTCTTTAATCTTTTTATTAATTCTGGTATCGTCCCTGAAGATATGAAACTTGCAAAAGTCATTCATATTTTTAAAAAGGGCGACGACCAAGAGCTCAATAACTACAGACCAATTTCACTGTTAATGTGTCTCTCCAAATTACTAGAAATGTCATTTACTCGCGGAGTATAGATTTTCTTCAACGTCACAATATTCTCTTTGATTTTCAGTTCGGATTTATAACACGGCATAACACAACGCATGAACTTCTCACTATCCTTGAAAAGGTATCTCGTGCTTCCGACCAATATTTTCATACATTAGGTGTGTTCTTGGACTTCTCCAAGGCTTTTGATGCCATCAACCATGACATACTTTTGTATAAACTCTCATATTACGGAATTAGAGGAATAGCCTTGGAGTGGTTCAGGAACTACCTACATGACAGAAAACAATTTGTATCAGTGCAAAATGAAACTTCATCAACGAAAGGAGTACCTTGCGGTGTTCCTCAAGGTTCTCTTTTGGGCCCCCTCTTGTTTATTATTTACATAAATGATTTTCATAAATCCTCGGACCGTTTGTCATTCATTCATGTTGCAGACGACTTTAGCATTTTCTTTTCCCATTCAAATCCAAACTATTTACTCGACACAATGAACAGTGAACTCAAGAATATATCTGACTGGTTTAAAGCTAATAAGCTATCTCTCAATCTTCAGAAAACGAATTTCATGCTTTTTAGTAATTCTCTTAGCAATCTACCCGGACAACTTACATTAGAAAATACGATAATTGATAAAGTTACACAAACCAAATTTTTAGGCGTGACCGTCGACGAGAAATTGTCTTGGAAGCCGCATACTGATAATCTATGCAAAATTATTTCCAGGAACATAGGTATTGTTAACAAACTTAAAACTTACTTTCCAATCCGAACCCTGTTTATATTATACTCCACCTTAATACTGCCATTTTTTAACTACGCTATTTTAGCATAGGGTAATTCCATGGTAACTCAACTACAAAATATTACATTACTACAAAAGAAAGCAATTAGGATTATATGACATGCGGATTTTCGATCACACACCGACCCCCTCTTCAAGACCAATAAAATCCTTAAAGTTAATGACATTTATCTATTGAACCTCGGTGTATTTATGTTCCAACTATCAAAGAATGATTTACCGAAAGTATTCCTAAATATGTTTACTACCAACAACCAATACCACAATTACCCCACCAAGTAAGCCAATTTTTACCATCTACCTCGAACCAGAACTTTATTTGCCAACAAAATTTTTACTAACAGCGGACCAAAACTTTGGAATTCATCCTATAGATGTGCGTGAAACCATTACAATATATACCTTCAAAAGAAAGCTCAAAGCAATCTTTCTGAATTCTTATAACGATAATACCCTGTAACTCATTTTACCCGTTCCTTACCATTTAAGTCTCTCTTCTATTTTATTCCTCAAGGTAAACCCATTATTACGTATAGTTTTCCTTCCATCAATCGAACCCGGTTCTTTTTCTCAGGTACTCTATTTCTTTGAGTTATGCACTCGTACATGTACAATTATTATGAAATTATTGTGGTGATAGTGTACATTTTTTTTCTTCTCCTATATCAATTAATGCGGAAAATGACATTTAGCATACGTTGATTGTGTCTCCTGGGTTCCTTTCCTATTCCTTCTTTTATCCCTTTTTTTACCCCTTTTCCTTTCCAATATTGTCCTCTGTTTCGTACCTGCATGTCCCGTCCTGTTTTTTTTTTATGTTTCGTATTGTATTGTATTGTATCGTATTGCCATTATACTGTTTGCTGCTGCTTGTATTATTCCGTTATTGTAAAAACTGTTCTCATATCCCTTGTTGACCTATACATTATTTTGATTTTCCCTCTTTTATTTCCTACGGGGCCTACGAATACAAGTTTTCTTCAGTAGGCTCCGTCATTTCCCATACTGCCTCAAGAATTAAGCATTAGCTCCTAATTATCATTGATTATTGTGTTATACACAATGTATGGTTTAATCAAACAAATTTAGCTCCATAAAGATCAATTGTTGCAGAAATTATTCTAAGTAAACGATATCTCTGGTCTTAACTTACGATCAATTGTGTCTCAATATTTGAATTATGTAACTGCTATTACTCTGTAGTCTATTTATTGTATAACAGTTGTATAGTTTGTGCTTATGATTGTGTGCACTGTACGAATAATTTGTTGAAATGTCAAATCAATCAATCAATCAATCAATCAAAACGGTGATCCGACATTTGCTCCTGCGGCAATTGCTCCGGTGACAATATCTCAGAAGACAAAGAGGTAGGGTTGGGATTGCCATTGGGTTTCCACTTCAGAATAGGGTTAGGGTTCGGGGTTAGGGTTAGCGCGTGAAATAATCGTCGGAGCAATTGTCGCCGGTGCAAATGTCGGACATTCGTAATAACACTTACGAATAATTATGGGGAAATACGTATTCGTTTCTGAACCACATATGATATGCCTCTTTACGCCACTGATCTTGTCTTCAATTGAAACTGTTCTGTGTGTCCCTTTTGTCTTTTCTTTTTCTATGTTCATGTTTTCTGGAAGCAGTGGTCAGCCGACTAGGCGACATGGGCAGACCCGTCCATCTTCCGCTTCATCTCAAACCCAAGTCGGATGAACTCTTCAAGGTTCATTACTTCAATCTCCTGGTCAGTGACATGGTTGCTTTGAACCGGACATTACCGGACATGAGACCATCAGAGTAAGTTGTTTTTCTATTTTTCATTGGAGGAGGTACTGTGATCATACGAGTTTGTCTGTCTACTTGTTTGTTTTTATGTTTTCTTAACAGTCTCACAGGCACAGTTTTACATCCATCCCCATGAAATTTCTACAAATGTTTCAAAAATAAACATGCTAGACCAAGTTCAATTTTAAAGGTCATAGGTCAGGTATCAAAGTCAATGTCAAGCAAAACACAAGTCGTCCACATACTTGGTAATTGAGGGGATAAATCGACCCGTCTGCTGGACAAGTCACCCCATCTGTTGGACAAGTCGTCCCATCTGTTGGACAAGTCCCCCATCTGTTGGACAAGTCGTCATACCATCTGTTGGACAAGTCGCCCCATCTGTTGGACAAGTCATCCCATCTGTTGGACAAGTCGCCCCATCAGTCTGACAATCGCCCAATCTGTTGGACAATTGCCCCATCTCATCTGTCGGTTAAGCTATCCTATCTGTTGAACGAGTCGCCCCATCTGTTAGACAACCATTCCATTCGTTGGATTAGTCGCCCATCTGTTGAACAAATCACCCCATCTGTTGGACAAATCACCCCATCTGTTGGACAAATCGCCAAATCTGTTGGACAAGTTGCCCATCTGTTAAAGGGACAAGTCGTCCCTGTGGTTATTATCTTGGTAACTTTGGCGGAGTTACTTGCACTCTATGAGC
>JZLH01S0034168.1:20641-32421 GCA_001188425.1 Eucidaris tribuloides
TGGGAATAAATCGGAGACCTGACTTTCTTATAATCCGGAAAACACATCATATAATTACGCATCAATCAAAATATTCCCTCGAAAATTTCACGCCTATAGGAAATAGAATAGATACGGGGTAGGGATAACGTAGATGACATACACGTTCTCTCAGTAGTCATAACAAGATTAATGCACAAATGAAATACCTGATGAATTATTCGAAAGAAAAACGGTCGTATTATCTTCTGTATTTATCGAACCACCGATGTAGTATATCAAGTAATACATATCTTAACAAACGGTGCATAATTTCAAAAAAACGGAAAAAGTCACGAACTATATTACTGTGATTTAATATGCCAATCTAACGATGGAAATTGTATATTTACAAAAAAATAGATCGAATGCTTACGAAACTTTGAGAAATTGTAGAAAATAACGTTCTTTTCCACAAGTATCAGAGTCACAAGGTGAATGAAACACGAGTAAACTTGAGTTATTATCACTCAGCACCAGCATTGTAAAAAAGTGTTAAATTAATGCGAAAAGCGATCACGAGGCTTTAAGGTATGAAATTTGGACACAGAAACAAGAACCAAAAGAAAGTGCATTTTTATCGAACAATTTGAATCAATCGAAAACTGGGGCACACTCTTTTAGGATACTATAAAACGAAGACATGTCAATCATCTGCAATCCAGAAGAATGGCATTGAATATTTTCAATGCAAATGTACAAGGGAATTAAAACGAAATGTAGTTTTCTCTCATGGATGCAACAAGAAAAAAACTTAGAAAACTACTAACTATTGCGAAATCAGCAAAGAAATCAAAAAATCACTTGAGAAAATATCAAGACAATAGAGAAGTAAAAGAACAAAAATTAAGCAAAATGATAACAAAATTAACAAAACGAATATATGGAATGACATATAACGAATCAAGAAAATTGGAAATTTATGTGAACTCCAGAAAAAGTGAACAAAAGAACTTAATTTTGCAATCTTAACGTGTATGTACACAGATACAAAAAAGGCAAATGTTTTAATAACAATTTTAAATGTATGTTAACAGAATAATCCCGTTTTAGAAAAGAGACAATAGTAACCATGGATGTAAGTACTACCTGAATATGAATGAATATGAATGTACGCTCGAAGAATTTGTAATTTACTAAAGAATATGACATATCGAAAGCCCGCGGGCCTGGACGAAGTTCCTTCTCGTCTCTTAAAGGCAGGCCAGTAGAAATGCACCGTTCTCTTTGTAAATATTTAGACTTATCTTTACCAACAGATTGATTTACCATTACGGTGAAAAGCTAATGTCACCCGTTTCCAAGAAAGGGGAATAACGGAAGACCCATAAATATCGACCCATAATCGTTAACATCAATTGACGTTAAAAATCTGAACGTAATTGTACCAAACATCCTCGTAAAGCATTAACGATAAGACATCTTTGGATAACACACGGCTTTCGTTGAAAAACGTCTTGCAATCTCAACTAATAAACATTTCATCGACTGAAGAGTAGGCTGATTCAGTGCGGATTTCATATAGCCTTTCTAGATTTTGCTCGTGCGCTGACAGTGCTTCCGCACAGTCTTAGGAACGAAGTAAAAGGTGGTGTAAAAACATGTAATGAAATGAACGTCTCCTAAGAAATCAGACACCAAAGAGTATATGTAATGAAGAATACTCTCTGGACGCCACGTTAAGTCGGAGCTGCCCAGGGACTCATTTGGCCGGTCTTCTTGTTTTATAACGACATAACACTGATGTTAAATCCACATTAGCTATAGCTGACATTGCGTTTATATCGAAAAATAAACTCCACACAGATAATTACGTCAAGTTGCAGAAAGCATTGGACACAGCGAGAGTAAACTGGTCTGACAAATGGTATCTGGATTTAATTTACAAATATAAACGTAGAAAATTCCACGTAAGCATCGTCTACAAAGTAATATTACAAAATACATTAACAATAAAACACAATCTAAAAAGCTATTAGATTCTTATCAAATACCAACTGAACTGGAAAAATCATTGTAAGGAAAATTTATCAACAAATGCACAAAGAGATAGGTGTAATAAGAGAAAGGGTTTCCAAAGAACACTCAAATAAAGCAGATAGAGCGCTGTACGTTCACGTTTGACTTTGTAGTGTTGCTTGGACTCTTACAGAAGTACACAAGAATTTAATTGAACTAATACAAATAAATATGTAAGAATAGTAACAAAGGATGGCAAAACATAGCTCGCAACGTATTGCAAAGAGATCAGGATCGTCCTGAAAAACGACGCAAATATATAGATAGTATTGTCAAGCAAAATATTAAACAATTAACTGAAACAGGCAAAACTGAAAGAGTTGCTGGCAATAGAATCGAAGAAACGAATCATAATATGAAAATCGTTGTGCCTTTCTAAAACCCGATATTAACAAAAAATCTTTTATGTTAAACAACCAATGAATGGAAATAAAGCTACCAACAGCTAATAGACAGAATGATTCATAACGCAATTCAAACTGCACTGAAAACTCATATATTCAATTATAACTAATCATTATAATAAATCTTGCCAATATTTCCTGTTACAGTATGTACAAATTGATTAAAAATATCTACACTTGCCACTCATTAATGTAACTCTTAATTCAATATCGGAATCAGTAAACTTAAAATTGAATATCCACATCATTAGTCATACAATATGTTTAAATATATTATATTATGTATGTTATGATTCTGGGGGGTGTTTTTTGGGACAAGATGGTCATTGACCTTTTCGGCAACCCGTTAACTTTTACAGCAATAAAATAAATACAAAATAAAAAAACGTCCAAGGAAAAAGGCATCGTCTCTTTAAAAACATATCTAATAGGGAGAAACGAAAAAAAGTTCCAATAAAAGCCCTCACAAAAAAGAACTCTTTTACGTGAAAAGTACTATAAAACAGGGCATTTCAGGAAAAAAGATGGAGAGGCGCCAATTCCACCCCTGAGGGTCAACTAAAATTCAAAGGCCCCCCTTTACCCACCTAAATTGTGGCCACTTTGTTAACAATGTAGCAACACCTATCTCTTGAACTTCCTAAAATAACATAGAAAAATAAGAATACATAAAAAATCACGCCAACCAACGAAATACTTTACAGAATTAAAAAACAAGTTCACATTACTCATACGCTACAAAACCAAAAGAGGCACTTTTGATCTAGAATAAGGGGCTTAACTGCCTGAAGTATATCCGCAGCCAAATCCAATTTGGGCTGGACCTTTTCGATATAGTTTTTTTCTTTGCAGTATATCCTGAACCATGTCATTGAAGAATCTGAAAACGACACTCTTGTCCACCTTCGGGTCAATTGAGATATACGCGAAAAAAACAAAATCCCGCCAAAATGCCTTATGTAATAGAAGAAATAAAAGTCAAGTGTTGGTTTTTCAGTAATGGGACATAATTTGTTAATTTCCAGATCCATACTCAGACAATTTCAATAGTGGGATTATCACAGACGACATGTAATTGCATATTTCCAAGAAACATTATGTATCTTATTTCCAATCCCTCGAACTTTTCCTCCTCATAATAACAGTAGCCACGTACGGGCGGTGATAATCCGACCTTGATTCAGGCCCCTGAGCTCCAACACATAAGTCTAGTTAGTTTATGTTAGATCTCCAGCCATTAATTAAACACTATAGACACTCGTCAATCTGATAATTAGAGGTATGCAGAAAAACAAAAATGCCAACATACAAAATCCCGATTTGCCCAAAAATGCAAAAAGTCAAGTTTTTTAGCAACTTCCAGTGTGTATATTTTAGCGATACAACTTAGACAACTGATACGCATGGGCAATTACAAAATGACATTAATTTTGCATATTTAAAGAAAACACCTCGTTAGTCTCATTTCCATCCCTGGCGACTTGTCCTTATGTCAATAACAACATCATTCAGCTCCAGCCGTACCCACGTACAATCTTATGTAGATCCAGACATTAGTTTGAAAGATCTTCCATATGAACACTCTTACCTTAGAGCCCAATTGAGGTATTCAGAAAAAAAAAATAATTATTTTATTCCTTGGGTAAAAAAAAAAATCCTAAAGATGGATACTTAAGTCTGATAGAGTTGTATAAACTAAAAGAGTAAATTCAAGATGTACTTTCAGCATGGCCAATTAAAAAACTATCTAGGTTCATTTTAATCACGGCACAAATACCATTTGAGAAACGACAACGAGAAATCTGTAAGGTTGCATTTTTTCACAGATGACATATTAACTTTATTTAACAAAATTAGCTGCAAAATCAAAAACTATAAATACACCATGGCGACTTAGCAATGATAACCATAGTATCCAGAATTAGCTTGCGTTAAGAGTCGTGATATTTCTCACCAGTAAGTTAATGGTTAAGGCTGTCATGTTTTTGTGTATTTCAAGAATGCCAGTTATGTATCGCCGCAAATGTAAAGTAAACATTTACACGAAAATCGTTCCATTTTTACATATTTTAATCTGAGATAAAATTATTATTTCTATATCAATCATTAATTCATAAATCAATGATCACAAAAGCATTCAGTTCAATCTTTAAAGCTCTGATAGAGAAAGATCTTCTTTCCCGACAAAGAATCCAGAAAATATGTATCATTCCAGCTGCACAAAAAATAAAAAATCCCCCCCCCCCCCTCCCCAGAAATAAAAAAAATCAAAAGTATTATTATAAGATTACTGTTATGACCACAGAATGTGTCCGGAAATGAGAGAAGTTCGTGAAGTCATTGCATGTTAATATTATTATATCACAGTTAGCATCCATTAGTTGGACAAACCTTTATCACGCGCAATAACGTCAACAGATTAAGAGAACACAGATAACACGTGAATACATGGTTAAAAAATTGTTCAAACTTGCTATCTGGGACATATCTGCAGTGTTGAATGACAAATAAACACCTTAAAGACAAAGTTTGACAGTTAATGCTTCACTAGACAATCAAGTTGGTCAGATCACAATTGGCACATTTAATTCCTATCAGCCGAAGGAAATCGGCAACACAGCATCTATGGGGAAAGCTGGAATGTCTCTCTCTCAATGATTTTACTTTTTTTCAAGCACTTAATGATCGTTTTAAACAGCAATTTCTTCAGGGTTTCATTCTTAGACCATGTCAGATACACTGGTAGCATAAGGAATCATGCAGGTCAGATTTTTTAAACTGGAAACATTGTTATACAATGCCTTTAATATGATGCACAATCGTCTTATGGTCTTTCACTTTCACAAATGCAACTTGTTAACAATTAAGCCTACTGTCAGGTGTAAGTTTTCAATTTCTATAGTATACGAGGCATACTGTGGCTGCCGTTTTTTCCTATAGTATCCATCGTCACTGTATGTATTCACATTGGCAAATCTATCATCGGCATCCATTTGTCGTGATATCTGCATCTGGAAAGACTGGTTAAGTTGGTATACTGAGGCAGCGCCTACTTCAGCTGTGGAGAAATGCATTTCACACTTGAAAATGCTGTGTGTGAGTGGATCTTCCTTGCCCCACCTGCGGTGTGTAGACGTTGCTCTTTGGTGTCGAGTTCTAATTCTGCTTCTCCTTGGCAATGGCCATTATGAGGTTAAGTTTCCAGTGATTGTGGTCCTTTAATTGTAACCTTCTCCTATCTGCTGATGTTCATGCCTACATCGTCCTTATTTTTCTCACACACATCCTTGAAGAGGGTTTGAAGGCCTCCAAAACTGACCTCTTCTCCAAAGCGAGCTTTTTGGTACTGCAGATTATTGGGCATCCTGCCATCCTGTGCCCCTGAACAGGGATCAGCCAGTGGAGGTGAAGTTACAGCTGGAATATGCTGGGTATATCTTGGCAGCACAACTAAGGTCACTGCTGTTTGACACAATCAATGCCTTGGATCGGTCTTAAGCTGCTTCCTACGGGGAACTGGAAGTGTCAAGTCTCCTTTCCGGCCAATTTGATAGGGAACCGAGGACACACACAGGCTCCGTATAATTCAGCTGTCTTGGAGTTCACTGTCAGTTTGTTGTAGACTCTTTTTTGTGAGCGTGGTAAATGGTACTTCTGCATGGCTAATCTGTCCCCTGATGAGAATGCCTTTGTAGGAAGCCTTTGATTGTCCATACCAGACAACCATGAATGCTGGTGCCTGTAACATCAAAACTGTAAATTACCTAACTATCGAATCCAAAGGGATTTGATCATATCATTGGTGGTATGACAACCCGGTTTCATTGATGATGCACTGGGAATTGCATAACGTTCCAGTGTAAGGAAAATCTCAAACAAATAAGCATTTTCCGAACCTTATGCTTGCAGATAAGCTATTGAGTATATGTGTACATACAAGGCAGCAGCATTATAGGACAACTGGCAGTCAATCCCTTGTTGCTGGATCGAGACTTTCAAATGAATCGATTTCATCCAGTCCACTCAAAGTGTATGTAACCCTACTGGTAGAACATTGCCCTACAAATAAAAGATCTCAGTAAGTTCAAACTCCATCACATCCCGATTGGAGGCAATTGGATAAAATTATAAGTTGAGCTCCGGAAAGGAAAAAAATTGGACATCGAAGACAGTAGATTATTTTGTTTATTCTGATAAGTAAACCGCCAGGCTATGCCTGCTTCTGTAATGGAGCTTACCTTAACGTACTTGGTGCTTGCAGAAAGTCACCATGATTGTCCTAGTTAGCTAAAATTAAAGTTGACACAAGGACCTCAGGCCTGTCTCTGTGATATGTTCCGTAGATAAAGAAACTGATTTTCAAATGGGTAGATTTTGTCTTTGACATCCAGCTGGGTTATGAACGGGATGGTTTCCACAGGGCATATCAACGACAGGGTCAAGTGATCCTTCTCACATAGAACATTGATTAGACCTTATAAAAATGTTGAAGCTATACTTACAGACCTAATTGCCGCATTCAATACTGTGTAGTGCAACAACTTCCCATCAAAGCTTTGACAGTTGCTACGAGATAGACACATGGTTAGGCCGCATACATCACCCGTCAATATAAGGACTTGCAGAATTTGTAAATTTGCTTACATAACAAGCTGCATGTCTATTATCCTCATTTGAACCAAACAAAGGAGGGAAAATGCTTCTTTTAAACGGAAATATGAATTACAGCCTTTGACATTTGACCACCATCTTGATTTATGAGAATTAGTATGTCATCTTTTATCTTGAGTTATTATGGCACCTTTTCAGACTTGGAATATCGCCACAGAGATACAGACCTCCATGCAATTAAAATCGTTACTAAGTATGTTTTCTGTATGTAAAAACCAATTAGTTTGGAAGCCATTTTGTGTTTTTACGTATTGTCCAGTGCTGACAATTTGCTGGTCTGGCTTCCAGAAGTTTGAATAAACCTATCCTATACTAAGGAAACTACAGTTTTCAGTCAACTTGAACTAAGTCTATAGTGCGTTGAGCCTGACATTACAGACCTCGGGTGCTCATCAGACCAAATGCGTCTCAGAGAAAGGAACAGTCGCAGAGGCTGGAACTGAGACTACAGGCTGTTTTCTATAAAATGTGCAAATTAACAGTGTCATTTGTAATGACACAACACAATTAAAAGTCTTGTCTAAGGTACTGGACTTTAAAAATATACACAACTGGTATAGTTTCTAAAACAAAATGTTGACTTTTGATTTTCTGGACAAAAATCAGGCATTTGGGCAGCCATTTTGTTTTCCTGCATATGTAACTCTAATCGCTCAAGGCTAACAGAGTGTCAGTCATAAGATCGTTTGAATTAACGGCCATATGAATCACTAAGCATGTGTGTTGAGGCTACATTGGCCTGACATCACATGCCTCGGATACTCACCCGCCCGTTGTGCGTCTACATGTACTTATACAGGGAAGGAAAAGTCGCAGGGTCTGGAAATAAGACTAACATAGTGGGGTTTTTTTTGGAAATATGCAAATTAACATGTCATCTTTGATGATACAACACTATTAGACTTGTTTGAGGTAATGGACTTCTGAAAATATACACAACTAATAGCCCATTACTCTAACAAACACTTTCTTTTTATTTTTACTTTTGAAAATAAGGCATTTTGGCGGCCATTTTGTTTTTTTCCGTATATCTTAAATTGCCCAAGGCTGACAGAGTGTCAGTTTTCAGATTGTTCAAATTGATGGTCTCGGGAATCATAGTCTGCAAAGAAAAACACTATAGACCCTAAAGCAAGGTTAACACCCTTGGCTGCCGGACTATAATTGGGTGTGGGGCAAACAGTGGGAAGGGCCTAATTTTCGCTACCCATGCATGGGGGCACTAAGATGATAGGCCACTGATGCCCTTTTTTGGCACAAAATGTGCTCCTTCCTTGAACAATTTACCCAATTATGTCTTCTCTGTACTGCATGATGTGCCTAGTCGGGGCAAAAGAATATATAAAAAAGAACAAAAAATAAAAGAAAAACATATATAACTTTTTGGCCTATCAGAAATTTTTGGGGAAAGTGCCCCCGCCCCCCCCCCCCTCCGGTTCTGCCGCCCCTGCATTGTCTTATAGGCTTCGCTGTTTCTACTCTTTCACTTTTCACTATTTTTTTACCATTATCTTTCTGTAAGAAAAGAAAAAAAGACAAGCAACCATTTCAACACAAATAGTACTTGTTTGACGTTACCCCGCATCAATATTAAGTAATCTATAATTACAAGTAAAGAGTTTCATAGCAAAAGACAATAAACACCATTTTTTTTTCAAAATTGGCAAGCAAAATGTTGTATAGCGAGAGGGCTAACTGGCGTACATTTTCATTTTTTTTACAAAATTTACTTTTGCCTCTACTTTTGTGATCTCGAAAACATGGTTTTATGGCAAAACCCAATAAACGCCACCTGACTTAATGTCAAAATCCAATAAACGTCACCTGACTTAAAGCCGAAGTTTAGTTTTGGGGATTTTTTTGTTATTTAAAAGCTTTATGCCCCAAAGTCATAACGCTGCAATAATAGATTCGGAATGTCTTTAGGTTTTTTTAATTAGTTAATGAAAAATCTCGGGGGGGTGACCCCCGATATTTTCGACTATATTTCATATTAGAGCATCCAAAGGGTTAAAAAGGCTTTAAAGTGATAGGCTAACATTGTGGAGCTTCAATTTAAAAAAAAAAATGTCAAACTTTGATATCTGAGCTACATAATATTGTTCAAATGGACAAATAAACACCCTAGAATACAAAAGTTTGGAAAGTTACACTGCCAATGGCAAGTTATACATGGATAAATAATAAAACTCGGGGCGAGTTTTATTAACCTAGGTGTACACACAGTAAGTCTATGGGAGGAAATGGGCAAGTGAATCTGGTCAACTTACGATTTTCACTTTTTAAAGCACTAAATAATCATTTTGAAATACAATTTTTTCAGGGCTTCATTTTTAGACCTCATCAAAGACACTGGTAGCATGGGGAATCATGCGGCTCAGATTTTTTTAACTGTGGTAAATGTTAGCCAATACCTTTAAGGTTACATGTGTTACACCTTATCTGAAAAGCAGACTCGTTCTTCAGATGAGGATCTAGCTCATAACACTTTAACACCCTTTGGTATCATAGAGTAAATATAGCGCGGAAAACTCGGGGTCCCCCCACCGAATTTTCAATAATTAATAAAAAACTAAAGACAACAAGAAGGTTAAGAGTATACCCTCATCTAAGACAGAGTCCTCTCTTTCAGATGAGTATACACAACATGTCAACCTTAAAGCCTTTTACTTTGATGCTATAAGTAAAATAAGTCGAAAATCGTGGGGCCCTCTGAGATTTTCAATTATACAAGTAAAAAAAACTAAAGACATTCAGAATCTATTATTGCAGGGTTATGACTTTGGGGCATAAAGCTTTCAGATAACAAAAAATCCCCAAAACTAAACTTGGGCTTTAATGTCAAAATCCAATACATATATATATCTACTCAGCCGATCAATGTGCATATCATTTCCAACATGGAGGCGCCCTTAAAACTCTACAGATGCACAGTGACCTCAGGCAGGTCAAGTGCATGATAGCATTTGTTTTTCAAAAATTCACCACAACCTGTGATTAGGTGATTTTGAAAAAATCTTAGTTTCATTGCAAAACCCATAATATATCCACAAGAGTTCCATGTCAAAACCCAATATATCCGCTCAGCCAATCAGCGTGCATATCATGCCCAACATGGCGGCGCCCATAAAACTCTGTAGTTGCAAAGTGATCTCAGGCAGGCCAAGTGCGCGCTAGCATGACGTCCACGGAAAAACATTTATTGGATGCTCCGTCTCGTCTCCTTGATCGGAATTCAATGTGGCATTTTGCAAAGAAACGATTTATTGATATGTGGTATTTTGCCGTAAACCTGCAATTAAAGCAATTAATTTTGGTAAAATGTCATATAAAAATTTTTTTGTAAATTTGCTACTGCAATGGTACCGTTACATAAAGGCATTTTGCCTAAGTTTGGATTTTTACCATGCTCTATATTTGCACAACAAAAAATGTCTTTTATCTGATATTGGCTTTTGCTATAAGACTCTTCAATTAATAGTAATCCCAAATTTTGTCCTGTTTTAGAAGAATCGTCAAATAGCATGTTTAACAGTTAGAATACGTGAAAAAGTGCCGCAAACAGGTGTTTTGTTATTTCGAACTTCGGTTTATGCTTTCCCCCATTTTGGTCTTGATTGCGTAAATTGCATTAGATTGATGGAGAGCAAATTCCCAGAAATGAGTCCAAATGAATTCGACTCAGGGTAAAATTTAAATTCTTTAGGCTTTTGTCCAATAATTTTAACAGGAAAAAATATGCAATAATTTTATACCCCTGACATTTTTACCTCTTACATTTTTACCACTTTACATTTTTACCCCTAACATATTTTTACCTGTGACATGTTTACCTCTGACATTTTTACCTGACATTTTTTACTCCTGACATTTTTACCTCTGACATTTTTACCTCTGACATTTTTACCCTTGACATTTTACCTCTGACATTTTTATCTCTGATATTTTTGCCCCTGATATTCTTACTTCTGATATTTTTTACCTCAGACATTTTTACCTCTGACATTTTTACCTGTGACATTTTTACCTCTGACATTTTTATCCTTGACATTTTACCTCTGACATTTTTACCTCTGACAATTTTACCCGTGACATTTTTACCTCTGATATTTTTACCTCTAACATCTTTACACTGGCCCGTAGGTTTATGTTTAGGACTATTCAATATCAATACTATTTCGGAGGAGGGACCACGTGACTTCGTCCAAGCATGAAGGATATCTTTTTCGCTCTGACCAAAATCCAACAAAGTGTTTAAATTTGAAAATTTATTTCGTGAAACTTCTTACGGTGAACTAGTTACAGAATAAAGATGGATAGGAAGAAGAACCAATTATCCCCTGGAAAGGACAAAAACCCGAGTTCAAAGAAACCGAAGATAGACGAGAACACATGTGACAAGGCAGACACGATCGAGTGTAGCGGCCTCCTAGGGTTCGCGATCGCCTGCCCCAGCCCTGGCCCCGGCGTGGTTCACTGAATACATGGTTAATAGCTTTGAATATCGAATGCAAAACGTCATCGCCAATCAGGTATCCGAACTAACGGCTAAGGTGAGTGAACATGAAGAGAAATTGACCTCTTGTGCTATGCTTATCTCAGATCTTGAAAGCAAGTAGACAAGCTGAAATCTGTCAACGTGGATTTGGCGCAAAAAATGGATGATTT
>JZLH01S0034172.1:11826-24696 GCA_001188425.1 Eucidaris tribuloides
AGTCATAACCCTGCAATAATAGATTCTGAATGTCTTTAGTTTTTTTTTTTTTAAATTAGTAATGAAAAATCTCGGGGACCCCCGAGATTTTCGCACTATATTTTTATCATAGCATCCAAAGCGGTTAAAAGGCTTGGTATGGTTACATGTGTTATACCTCATCTAAAAGAGCAGACTTTGCTCTTCAGATGACGGTATAGCTCACATATACCTTTTTAACCTTTTACATGCTGCAATTGTAAATAATATAGCCCGAAAATCTGGGGGTCCCCCCCCCCAGAGGATGTTTTCTTCAATAATAATTTAAAAAAAAAAACGAAGAGAAAGAATCTATGTGAGTTCATACCTCGATCTGAAAGAGCGAGTAGTTATGCTCTTTCAATGACGTATAACACCATCGCAACCTTAAGACCGTTTTAACCTTTCGATTGCTATAGCATAAAATATAGTCAAAACATCTTGGGCCCCTCGAATTTTTCAATTAACTACAATAAACAAAAACTAAAGACATTTCAAATCATATTTGCAGGTTTATGACCTGTTCGGGGCATAAAGCTTTCAAATAACAAACAATCCCCAAAACATAAACTTTCGGGCTTTAACAGACAAGGTTTATTACACAAACATATCTCGCATTTGCCTTTTATCATTGTTTGCCATTTATGAAGGAGAAATCCAGAGCTTTCAGTATTAATGCTTCTGAAAGCATCATCCCTACACTTTTAACATTTAATCAAAATAAAAGTGCCATGGATGTGTGTTAAATCACCCTCATCAAGAGATAACAGTGAGTTCAAAGCAAATACAGTACAATCTGCATGCCTTTCAAATCAGACTGGTATATAAATTTATCTGAAAAAAACTCTCAAACATTTCTCAGCTAGGATAATGTCATAATTCCTTCACTTACCCAGGAGGTAGCAAGATCTGGCACTTGTATCTGCAGCAACAGCGCATGGCACGAACTACAGCACTAGTTGGCACCCAGCCTCAGCCAGTAGCCAGACCTGAAAAGGGGGATGGAAGGAAAAACCCAAACAGACAAGGGAATAATCTTTAACCTATTTTAACTGGCTATTTCAGACCAGGTTTTTACTGGGGGGGGGCAATTTACCCCCCCCCCCCCCCCAGGAGATCTCGGCCGCCGGCATCGCCGGATCGCGCGAAAATTTGCACTGCCGCAAGAAGCCGGATGTAACTACACGTAACTGTATAGTGAAATTTGCCAAAAACTATTTTCTCTATTTATTAAGTAATTTAATTATCGCAAATAAGGTGTATGCATTTTTCGTTTTCGCCTATAACTCATTATTACAGCTAGTACGAATCTAAATTTTTGCGTGAAAATATTCATTTGACATTTCTAACAGTTATCTACAAAACATGCCAAATTGAATTAATTTCTTATGTATTTCATTGTTTTGTGAATTTTTATGTATTCTTGTTTTTTCGACCTTTTGTTTTTTTTTATATTTTTGTTTTGCATGAAATTTGTTGGGGACAGCTTTTGCCAATCTAAACAGCGCCATAAAATTAATTCATTTTCAAACCAGTAAAAGCAAAAGTAATCATAACATTTATGATTTCTAGCCTGAAAACACATTTTCCATTGATTTGTACACGCAAATCACGTTTTTAGCAATTTTTGTGTTGACATGATGTATAAAAAGCCGCAGCCGTCGTAACGCGTATGTCCAATTTTCGCGAAAATGCGTCTCAAAAGATGCGCAAGACTTGAAAGTAAAAAGTCGGCCGAGCGACGCGGTTTGAAAAAATTTCGCACCGCTATGCGTCGGCGAAATTCCGTTGAGGGGGCGGTGTCAAATCTGACCCCCCAGCTTAATAAGGGTAAAATGCCAGGTGATTTGAAATTTAAATAAAGCGTAAGAGAGTATAGTAAGGACACTCTTGATCCACAAATATCTCGTGGAAGTGGAATGATAGGTTGAATTAACCCGTTTGGAAGATGATTTGTGTCCATCACCACGACTACATGATAGAGTCACGCAAGCCAAAAGTAAGCGAAAGTGCTAAATATCATAATTAGTTATGAATAATAAAGTATGAAAGCTGAATGTTCCTCTAAATCAAAGTTTTATGACCTTTCACATGATGCAAACATTTGAATATTTCATACTTTTCACCCAAAGATTTTTCTGATCACACAGTTAACCCGTCATAGTTAACTGGGGGGGGGGCGGGTCAATTTGACCCCCCCCCCCTCGACGAATTCACGCGTGTCAATCGCCGACTTTTTACTTTCAAGTCATTGCCGCATCTTTGAACTTTTCGGCGAAAAGTCGGACGTACCGTTACGACCGCTGCGCGACTTTTTATACATGCCATGTCAAACCCCAAAATTGCTCAAAACGTGATTTCGTGTACAAAACCAATGGAAATTGTGTTTTCAAGCCATAAATCATTTAAATGTAATGATTATTTGGCTTTTACTGCTTTGAAATGACATTAATTTTTATGCTGTTTAGCAATGGAAAAGTGTCCCCCAACAAATTTCATAACGAAAAAACAATGGAAAACAAAAGTCAAAAAAAACAAAAAAATACATAAGAAATTCACAAACAAATAAAATACATAAGAAAGTAATTTCCAATTCCGCAAAGGTTTTTTGTAATAATTGTTAGAAAATGTCAAATGAATATCTTAGCAAAAATTACCGATTCTATCTAGTCGTTTTTAGTGAGCTTTATAGCGAAAGCCAAATTCATACACTTATTTGCCATAATTAATTACTTAAAAATAGAAAAAAAATAATTTTTTATGAAAAATTTACATATACAGTTCGTTTAATTTTACATCCGCACTATGCGCACGCAATTTTGCGGCCGTTCGCGCGTTCGGCGGCCGAGATCTCGGGGGGGGGGGGGGCGGGGGGGGAGGGGCGTCAAATTGACCCCCCCCCCGTTAAAAACCGTCTGAAATAGCCAGTTAGAAATAGGGTTAAGTTTATAACATGTGCCGACTTTATCAGGGTATTATGGTGACAGGTCACATTGATTCAAGTGTAACACCTACATTCTCCACCGGCTTATCTGCATTTCTCACTTGCATCCTCATGATTATAATGCAAAATATGAGCTTAATTTCACACTCACCACATCATAGATATAGGCATGTGCCATCACAGGGCAAAGAATGGGGAAGGGACGGGGGGTGGGGGGAAGGGTCTCCTGGACTAGCCATAACATTAAAAGTGCGAGATTAGAATAGAACTAATATTGACCCTCTAGAACTGGTTTTTAAAATGACAGTTGTTGTCACTTAAAATGGACATTACTGATTATGCATAGAAACAACTTTAAGGGATGAAAAGTGAGAAATTATCTGCATAGCACAATACCATACAATGTATGTTAAGTTCCCCTTTCATGGGCAGTAGCTTCTATAGATGATTTAAAAACATAATTTGTCTCCATGAGAAAAGACAGCGTTTTTAAACCACTTAATTTGTCGTGTACATACAAAATTAATCTTTTGTGCGCAACTCAAGGTGAGCGATGAGATGGCCCACTGATAGGAAGTGTTTTTTTTTTTTTTTTTACTTTACCTTGAACTTGGAGCAAGACAGGCACCGGAGGTCTTCGAACCAGCATCATACCGTCTGAGCACTTCATTCATGACTTGGTGGTGATAGCACGCCAGTTTCTGTTGTCTGTAAGCGCAAAAGAAGCAGAAATAGCAAATCAACATACTGGTATGATGACATAAATAGTACCTTGGGTACCAAATAGAAATCCATGACGAGGCCGAGTACGGCATTACGACCGGGCCGAGCCGAGCCAGGACTGACAAAGTCGCCTCGAGTCCTCCGATCCCTGCCTTTTAACATCAAGAAAAACAAAGTATAATGTTTATATTTGATCAAGAATAAATGTTTTGTGAGTTCTTTTCATTTCATAATTGACATGTTATTTTTTTATGGTAATTAATTAACAGCATTCCTATTTCAAATACTGATTTTGAAATATCAAAATTATTCATCTCAAACATGGGACTGCCGTGCAGGACGTGAACGTACTCTGTCAGAGGAAGAAAAAGCTGCATGATCTGCGAACTGAGACTTTAGAACTTCGACTAACTGGAATTACTTCTCTGTAAACCACGCAAAATTAAACAAAACAGGGAATTTTGGATCAGAAATCATAAAATAATCAGAAACGCATGTTACAGCTTTGCATTGGTATTTTTACATAGAGATCAGTGTAACGTCAGCGTGCACCCTCTACATGCATTGTCTATGGCGGAGTGGGCTGGCAAGGTGAGAACCTCAATGCCAACGCACAAGTAAAATGACATCGTTTGCATTTGACGACGATAGCCACGAAACAATCGCTTTGATCACAGAACTTGTTATTCTATTGGAATCTTCAGCATGTTTCCTTTATGCGAGTAGAATTTTGTTTAGTTTGGATGATCGACATACTGAGTACAAAATATGCAAAAACATTTAACTTTGGTGAAGTGTGGGTCACCCGAATATAACACCCATTTTCTGTAGAGCCAAGCCTAAGATATCTCATTCTTAGTCTTTTATGGGTTACTTCGTAATTTCCTTAAAAAAAGGGGGGAATTTCTCTATCCTTACATTCAGCTGACACTGGCTCTCCCGTGAATAGCATTTCCATTGCCATCTTCTTTGGGACGGCTCGGCCGACGGCTACAGCCGGGGTGGAGCAGAACAGACCAACATGAACACTGCAGTGTGAAAAAAAATAAAAGTATTGGATTGTGAACAATGTAAATTGGCTATTATAATCATCATTTGATCATAGTTATTATCATCATTTGATCATAAATATTTAAACCCTTGGGGACGACAGGCTTATATACAGAAGCCCAGTATGTTGCACGCTCAGAGACAATAGGTTTCTACAAAAGCCCAGAAAATATGCATGACGCAAATTTTGATCTATTAAATTCTGTGAAAAATTATATGAGAAAAACATGGGTTTATATTCCCTTCAAAGTCAACCCAGAACAAATTGCATCATCTCTCAATGAACAACACTTCACAGTCTAAGTTTTAGAATCTTCGCTTGTTTTGCCCTAATCCTAAGGCAGCAGAGAAACTTGAACTAGGTGTGGGTCTGGACACTTGGACGAGATATTCTTCGCTCAGGACTGGGGTAAATTAAAGAGCAGTCTCTGACTTACATTACAAACAACAGTGCCATACAGGGTGGCCCGGAAGGAATGCTACGAGTATGATCGGTAATTTCTTCATCATTATCGGCAAAATGTCATTAATTCTTATTTCGTTGGTTAGAACATTCTTTTTCCAATAAAATGATACCAAGATCATTGATTTTGAGTACGGCGTTTTGATTCTACGGCCATTTTTCGGAGGCGGTGCAATTTCCCAAATTTGCCAATTTTTCAACAGCGGCGTTCATTGGAACGCCGAGATATTCTAGCGTCCTGCTTGCCATACCGGACAAACCGCGATGACAATGTAGACATAGCTCACATCGTCTTCCTTATGAAAGCGAGGGCATTCCAGCCCTTTTGTCATTGTGATTTGTCAGCTGTTTGTCCGGTATGGCAAGCAGGATGCCAGAATATCTCGGCCTTCCGATGACCGCCACTGTTGAAAAATTGGCAAATTTGAGAAATTGCACTGCCTCCGAAAAATGGCCGTAGAATCAAAACGCCTTACTCAAAATCAATGATCTTGGTATCATTTTATTGGAAAAAGAATTTTCTAACCAACGAAATAAGAATTAATGACATTTTGCCGATAATGATGAAGAAATTATCGATCATACTCGTAGCATTCTTTCTCGGCCATCCTGTATAGCATCGAGCCTAAGGGATTAAAGGTAGTTCATAAACAATGCTCATTTGCAAGCCCATTAAAGCACTGAAATCAATGTGAATTTAACAGACAAGTTTATTACACAAACATATCTCGCCATTTCCCTTTTATCATGTGTATGCCATTTATGAGAGAAATCAGAGCTTTTAGTGTAATTTTCTGAAAGCATCATCCCTACACTTTTAACATTTAATTCAAATAAAGTGCCATGGACGGTGGTTAAATTCACCCTCATCAAGAGATAACATGAGGTCAAAGCAAATACAGACCAATGCAGTGCTCTTCAAATCAGACTGGTATATACAATTTATCTGAAACAACTTCAAACATTTCTCAGTAGAAATGTCATAATTCCTTCACTTACCCAGGGGTGGCAAATCTGGCTGTATCTGCAGCAACAGCGATGTCACAACTAGCCACTAGTTGGCACCCAGCAGCAGTAGCCAGACCTGAAAGGGGGATGGAAGGAACCACAAACAGACAAGGGAATAATCTTTAACTAGAGAAGTTCAACTCCGCGCAGTCGATGGGTATGCCTCCGCCCAGTGCGCCCACTATGTAGCAGCTAACCACCAAATTACATCCACACTCCTTACTGAACTTATAGGCAGAAAATGGCATTTTGGGACAAAGTTCATTGACCTTTGACCCTTGACCCTGACCTCTGACTCCTTTGACTCTACCAAAATATTTGTCAATTGGTTTGGAACCGAACCGCCAAATTACATCAACAGTGAGCACTCCTTACTGAACTTATAGGTAGAAAATGGCTTTTTGGGACAAAGTTCACTGACCTTTGACCCTTCAGCTTGAACTTTGACCCCTGTGACTCTACCAAAATATTTGTTTTTTAGTTTTGAACCTAATTACCAAATTACATCAACAGTGAGCATTCCTAACTGAAGTTATAGGCAGAAAATGACATTTTGGGACAAAGTTCATTGACCTTTGACCCTTGACCTTGAACTTTAACCCCTGTGACTCTACCAAAATGTTTGTCTTTTGTTTCTTAACCTAACCACCAAATTTTATTAACAGTGAGCACTCCTACATAGAGTTATAGGCAGAAAATGGCATTTTAGGACAAAGTTCATTGACCTTTGACCTTTGACCCTTGACGGATTTGTCCAAAAATCTAATCAATTCATCCTTGCCTAGTGGTTCATCCTTGGTCCAAGTATCATTAAAATCCCTCAAGCGGTACTTCAGTAATCTTGTTCACAAGAAAGTGTGGACGCACAGACGCACAGACGTACGGACGTACGGAAGCACGGAAATACGGACGGACAACCCGAAAACATAATGCCTCTGGCTCCCTTACGGGGCGGAGGCATAAAAAATGCCAGGTATTTGAAATTTAAATAAAGGGTAAGGGAGGTATAGAAGGACACCTTTGATCCACAAATATCTCTTCGAAGTGGAATGAATAGGATTGAATTAACCCGTTGGAGATGATTTGTGACCCATCACCATGATACCCCGATTGAGTCACGCAACCCAAAAGTAAGGAAAGTGCTAAATATCATAATTAGTATGAATACTAAAGTATGAAAGTGAAGTGTCCTCTGAAATCAAAAGTTTGATGACCTTCACATGATGCAAACATTTGAATATTTATACTTTTCACCCAAAGGATTTTTCTATCTAGGTTTAAGTTTTATAAGATGTGTGACTTTATCAGGGTATTATGGTGAGTTGGTGACAGGTCACATTGATTTCAATGTAACATGCATTCTCCACCGGCTTATCTGAGTTCTCACTTGCATCCTTATGATTATATGCAAAATATGAACTTAACCTTATATTAACGTAGGGGGGGGGGTAATTTGACCCCCCCCCCCCCGACGAATTTTGCGACCATGCCGCTACGCAAAATTTTTTGATTGCGTCGCTTGCTGACTTTTTACTTTCAAGTCTTGTGCATCTTTTGAGACCGTTTTCGAGAAAATCGGACGTACCGTTACGACACTGTGCGACTTTTTATACATGCATGTTAACTAGGGTTGGCCGGTAAATACCGGGTGGTAAATACCGGCTTGCTATTTTTGACAAAAATGGGAAATACCGGGAAATACTGGGAAACACTATAAAAAAGTTATTTGTTGAATAATAAGTCAAAAATGTAGAGATTGTTGTTCAATAAGTGTGATTCAACACAAAATACAACAAAAAACTAACTTAAAGTGATAGGCTAACATTGTGGAGCTTCAATTTAAAAAATTGTCACACTTTGATGTCTGAGCTACATAGTAGTGTTCAAATGGACAAATAACTACAAAAGTTTGAAAAGTTACACTGCCAATGGCAAGTTATACATGAACAAACAATAAAACTTGGGGCGAGTTTTATTAACCTAGGTGTACACACAGTAAGTCTATGGAAAGAAATGGGCAAGTGAATCAGGTCAACTTACGATTTTCACTTTTTTAAAGCACTAAATAATCATTTTAAAATACAATTTTTTCAGAGCTTCATTTTTAGACCTCATCAAAGACACTGGTAGCATGGGGAATCATGCGGGTTCATATTTTTTAAACTGTGGTAAATGTTAACCAATACCTTTAAGTGATGGTGGGGAACAAGGGACTCATTATGATTGGTGGGACAAATTTTCTACACAGCCAAATCAATAGTAAAAGTATGCAAATTTCAAATCACCTGCTTTTATTTTAGATTTTTTTCAATCAAATACTGTATACGCCATATATTTCGCGTCCATATATTTTCCCGATTTTGCTTCAAGACGGGGAATTCGCGAGGGTATATTTTCGCGATTTTAGTGTATTGTATCACTTTGTACAGAAATGTCATGAAGTGAAAATGTTCGCGTTCAGTAAGTCGCGAAATTCACGAAAATAAAACCACCGTGAAATATTCAGCGTATACAGTACCTGCAAATATCTGAATTGCTCCATAAATCCAGAACACTTAGAATAGCACACCCCATTGACAGATATTGATTTTGACCCTGTATATTCAGCAAGATGAGGGCTGCACCCCACAATGTAGCACCTGAATAATGTACAGTGTAATACTGTATGTATTGTACAGTATATGAAATAACACTGAATTAAATTATCAAAATTGAAAAGAGGTTTTTCAGAGTCTTTTCATCTGAGATTTATCAGTTTAAGATGGTTTTGTGTAAGAAGAGCCCAAATAAACTGCACTAATGGCTTTCTTTAGTTGACCTTGTACAACTTCAAGAGTACACGGCTAGTATTGCCCACATATTTCCCAGGTATTTCCCAGTATTTCCCGGTATTTCCCAGTATTTTTCAGTATTTCCCACCCAGGTGGGAAATACAGGTATTTCCCGGGAAATTGCCAACCCTGATGTTAACCCCAAAATTGCTCAAAAATGTGATTTCATGTACAAAACCAATGGAAATTGTGTTTTCAGCCAAAAATCATAAATGTAGGATTTTTTTTGCTTTTACTGGTTTAAATTAATTAATTTTATGCTGTTTATGATTACAAAAGTGTCCCCAACAAATTTCATCAAAAAAAAAATAGAAAAGAAAAGGTCGAAAAAACAAAGAAATACATAAAAAATTCACAAAACAATAAAATACATAAGAAATTAATTCCAATTCAGCAAATTTTTTTGTAGATAATTGTGAGAAATGTCAGAATGAATATTTTCACCGAAGATTAGTATTCTACTAGCTACAAGTGAGTTATAGGCAAAAACATAATTTCATGCACTTATTTGCATAATTCATTACTTAAAAAAAAAAAAAAATACATTTTTTGAAAATTTTACTATATAATCGTGTAGTTTACATCTGCCTCTATGCGCGAGCAAATTTTCATGGCGATCACACAATTGGCGGCCGAGATCTGGAGGGAGGTCAAATTAACCCCCCCCCCCCCTCCCCCGTGAAAACCCGGTCTGAAATAGCCCAGTTAAAATAGGGTTAATTCACCTCACAACATCATAGCCATATAGGCATGTGCCATCACAGGGCAAAAATGGAAGGGAGGGGGGTCTCTGGAGCTAGCATGACATTAAAAGTGGGGATCAATTATCATCAATAGAACTAATATTGACCCTCTGGAACTGGTTTTAAAATGACAGTTGCTATCACTTTAAAGGCAGTGGATCTCTTTTGCATGTCTAAAAATTAACATTGTGTAAATACAATGTCATTTAGAAGAAAATGCCACCTGGGAACCTTTAGCAAAATATAGGAACTAGAAACTCAGTTTTAGTGGAATTATAGTGACCGTTAGACTCTGATTTAATTTTTTTCTTGCGAGGAAAAAATTCCTACCATAGAACGTACACTAAACAGGTATTGTTTTTCTCTCGCATTTTTCACAAATTCTAAGCAATTACTCTCCCCCACATTTCACAGACATGCCCTTCACCATTAGCCTAAGGGCATGGGTTATATTTTTCTGGTCTGCAGGGATGTTTGCAAATGAGATCTACTACCTTTAAATGTGACATTTCTGATTATGCATAGAAACAACTTTAGGGGATGAAAATGAGAATTATCTGCATAGCGCAATACCATACAATGCATGTTAAGTTCCCTTCATGGGCAGGTAGCTTCTATAGATGATTTAAAACATAATTTGTCTCCATGAGAAAAGACAGGTTTTTAAACACTTAATTTGTCGGTACAAATATTAATTTTCGTGGCAACTCAAGGAGAGGTGGCCACTGAAGGAAGGTTTTTTTTTTTTACTTTACCTTGAACTTGAGCAATGACAGGCACCGGGAGGTCTTCAACCAGCATCATAACCTCTGAGCACTTATTCATGACTTGGTGGTGATAGTCACGCCCAGTTTCTGTTGTCTGTAAGGCAAAGAGAGAAAATAGCAATCAACATTACTGTATGATGACATAAATAGTACCTTGGGGTACCAAATAGAAATCCATGGTACGAGGCCGAGTCACGGGATCATGAGGCCGAGGCCGAGGCTGAGGCCGAGGACTGACAAAGTCGGCCTCGAGGCCAAGGTCGGCCTCGAGTCCTCCATCCCTGCCTTTTAACAGCAAGAAACACAAAGTATAATGTTCATATTTGATCAAGAATAAATGTTTTTGTGAGTTCTTTCATTTCATAATTGACATTGTTATTTTTTTTTGTAATTAACACATTCTATTTCAAATACTGATTCTGAATATCAATATTATTCATCTCAAACATGGGACTGGTGCAGAGTGAACGTACTCTGTCAGAGGAAGAAAAAGCTGCATGATCTGGAACTGAGACTAGAACTTGGACTAACTGGAATTCAACTTACGAGTTCCTTGAGGTCATGACCTGCCGAGAAGACAGGTCCCTGGGAGGCGAGGATGATCACTCGGAGGTCTTCATCCTCGGTATCTCGGGATAAATCTTCCTGGAGGGCATTCAGCATGGCAAGGGACAGGGCATTTCTGTTGGTGAGCAGAAAGGCAGACACATGTATGGTTAGTTTGACCAGTATACATGGAGAAAAAAACATATTGTTGTGTGTCCTGCAGAATGGCCTCAGCATATATGTTCCCGGCAGAAGGGCTGTAACAGTAAATTTTCTCTAATTTGAGAAATATTGCCTTATTTGCACTTAACAGACTGACAGAAGGTCTAAAAAATATCACATTATATTGATTTCATGTAAAAAAAAAATCCAATGGTTTACAGGTTAGAGGCAATTAGTGTTAAGACCCTTCTGCCTGCCATGAAATAATGGAAAGTTTAGTTTTTGAAAATTTTGCCCCCCCCCCCCCTTTGCTGTTTATTTGGCTTGTTGAAAAACAAATATGGCAGGCAAAAATGCTTTTCGTTGTTGGACTGTTTGGCTAGTAAAAAAAAATGTGTCAGGCAAAACGCTTTCCATCTTTGTCAGCCCACCCCCCCCCCTGCTTATCAGATGCTGTTTGGCTGGTTAAAAGAAAAAACAATTGGCAGGCAAACAAATCCCCAGCGGGTATCACCCCTCCTTAGATTTTACCCTGGCGCCACCCATGATCTCCAGCAATTTCAGTTATTTCCACACCAAAACCAAAAGGGGATTAAATGCAGCCTGTAGACTAGTATTGTAATGTTGATTATTCAATACTCATTAGAACAGCGGATTTGGACATGGTGTTAAAACAAAATGTAAAACAAATAACAACCTAGCCCATCTCAAATACAATTAGGAATGTAATTAAAGTGATCTATAGGCTAACATTGTGGAGCTTCAATTTAAAAAATTGTCAAATTTTGATATCTGAGCTTCATAATAGTGTTCAAATGGACAAATAAACACCCTAGAATACAAAAGTTTGGAAAGTTACACTGCCAATGGTAAGTTATGCATAAATAAACAATTAAAACTCGGGGCGAGTTTTAAAGACAACGTATATAACACTGTGGAAGACCGTTTAAAAAATTGTTGAACTTTGCTATCTGACATATGCTGAGCAGTGTTTGAATGACAAATAAACACCACTAACGAACACAAAAGTTTTGAACAGTTATGCTGTCACATACAATATCGTGGCAGAATACAAATTGCCCACATTAATTTCCCTTACAGGCGATAGGAAATTCTGCAACACAGGCATCTATGGGGGAAGCTGAATGGTCTCGTCATGAATTTTAGTATTTTTAAAGCAGCTTAATGGATCGTTTTAAACTGCAATTATTTTAGGGGCTTCAATTTTATGAACCATGTCAGAGACACTGGTAGCATGGGGAATCATCGCAGGCTCAGATATTTAAAGAACTGAAACAGTTGTTATCACAATCCTTTTAATAGCCTAAGATGATACACACAGTAAATCTATGGAGGAAATGGGCAAGTGTAATCTGGTCAATTTATCGATTTTCACGCATTTTTTAAAGCACTAAATAATTCATATATTGAAATACAAATCTTTTTCAGGCTTGCATTTTTAGACGCTCATCAAAGAGCACTGGTAGCATGGGGAGAAATATCATCGTGGCTCAGATTTTTTAACTGCGGTAAAATGTAGCAAATACCTTTCAACCCCTATAAAATGACTGGGGGGGGGTCCATTTGACCCCCCCCTCGACAAAGTTTCGCGACA
>JZLH01S0034175.1:10503-21608 GCA_001188425.1 Eucidaris tribuloides
CCCGTTCTGTGGTATTACAAGCAGCATGTGGAACAATATTACCCACTCTTCCATTACAGCCATTGATATACAAGTAAATGTACAATAAACTTGTGTTTTCTCTCCAGCCCAAAGACGTCAAGTAGAGGTTCTAGAGCTAAAGGACCTGGAGAAGGAATATCAGCTGACAGCGGGCAGACTCAAACTGGCCAATCACCAGCCAGATATGGTCCATGTGACAGGTGAGCTAGTCTCTCGTTGGACAGGTATTTGAGTACAGTGTTAACTCCAGAGTTAAAATGGGAAAAATAGAAAAGAAAAAGAGTATGTATAAAGTTATTTTTAACCTGATCAAATAACTCATCAAGGTAATTTTAAGATTTTATTGCCTAAGATTGACAAATAAATAAATTGATTACTGCCCAGTCTAGACAGTCAGTGATGGAATTTTGTGTATTAAAACATATACCTTGTGCTCAACACATCTCACAAATGAGTATGTTTTCATGTTTATTTAATTGAACAAATGTTGATTGGTTGATTGACTGATTGTTGTTTTAATTCTTTAGGTCCTCACATGACAGCTGATGAAACAGTTGGTTTTCTAGTTCAAGGAGGTCTCTACGACACAGCCATTGACCTCTGTAAGATGTTCCGCTTACCACTCATACCCATCTTTGAGAGCCTAACGTTAAGGTGAGTCACTTGTCTGCAGGTTGCTACCATATACCTGCCACACATTGACCTTTTTCATTGATATTTGAAGTGGTAGATCCGCCGCTGTTTGATTATGTACATATTGACAGACATCCTAACCAATCCGAAATTGGAGGAAAGAATCTGAATTTTGACCATTCCCAGCTCTTGTTTCCACATAATTTTTCGATTTTTCTTGATAATTTACTATACACTCCCACGGGAGTGGTTTCTTTTCCATTTTTGAGCAAATCATCCCCATTTTTCAGTCAGAAATGTGGGAAAGTGTGTATTTGATATAATTGTAAAGTGTCTTTTCAATAAGATAGATACTTGGTTCAATAATGTTGTTTTGCGCAAGACAAGGAATTCTCATGTGTACAGTTAATGAATAGCTCATACCTCTAATCATATGTTCGCCTTTGTGCAAAAATGGTAAATAGGACAAGGAGAAATTGCGGAATTTTATGTGGCAAAATACTGCTTCGCTTGATTCCGCTCACATTTATGATATCGAATAATAGATAGAAAGAACATTTAATGATAATGTCTTGCACTGAATTATGACGAAATATTGTACGAAAACTGTGAAAACTGAAATCAATAGTAACACGGTATATACAAGATATTTTTGTCTCTCTAACCCAAAATTCATATTTATTTGAAATTGAAACAAGGAGTGTCTTTTCCCTGAAATATGTTCCGTAACTGCACATCCATTTCTGGAAGTTATTTGATGTTTTGCAGTAAGGAATTAAAGATTATTTTGTTTCCTTGATAAATTAGTAGAGGATGCCATTCAATCTAACAGGAAACCCATCCACTGAATGTTATTGAGGCATCAATGAAATACTGTGATGCATGAATTTATGACAGATTAATGAAATATAATTATGTGTGTCTAATTAACAGGTGCGTGAAGCTTTCAAGAAATGGGGCTGACAGTGAATCGTGGAAGTGGCTCGCAGCCAACGATATTGGATCTCTGAATCTAGGACGAGAAGCAACGTAAGATAATTAGCCATTTCTATGGGTTACCACATGTAAAGTATGTAGTAAACTGAAGCAAATACCGTTTCACTGGAAAGACTTTACTATGAAATATTGAATTTAAACAAAAACAAGGAATATATTGTATTTTTGTGGATAATATAACCATTTCAAAGTAGGTGGTGAAAATTTTTGTCAGCCCAAAACAGCTATTTTGGGCCCAAAATGACCAAAAATCTGATTGTTTTTCTCAAAAATGATGAAAGATACAAGGTTCTAGGTTGGAAAAACTGAAAATTTAGACACTTTTTCCCTACAAAGACCTATATTTATTTTCTAATAAGTAATTTTCCACCCTTCACTCAATGTGCCAAAGTCGCAGATCTGCACCAAATAATACACAAAGTCCATAGAGATTGAAATCCTCTGGCATGTTAAGAGTTAATGTATTTTACACACTGTTGTCAGTGAAGTGGTGGTCAAATGGGAACCTTGTCATAGGCAAGGCTTAGGATAGACTGGTGTCCGTCCATCATCTTTACATCATACACCACAAATGTTCACATTTACCTGCAACAATCTTACCAAATAACTTCACAACCATTACTCGATGTTATGGTGCTGTTCATAGTTTCATGCTAAGGTCAAAGGTTATTGATGGCCACGTGGTAAGGGTTAGGTGCGAAATTCTCTGGTGGCAAATAACTTTGTCACTATTACTCAATTGTGGCCAAAGTTGGGTCTTATATGCATTTGGGGGATCTTCATGTTAGTTGTTACCTCTAACATGTAAAGTCGTTTCTTATAGTTTACATTTTAATTCAATATTTTTTTTTTTTAGAGGACCTGAACTGTGGGATAGCATCGCTCTTGAATTAAAACCCAGTCAGTCCATTAGAGTTTTTAACCATTGATATATAAGACTAATACATTGTGCAATAGCTAATCATTTCCAGGAAAATTGGCAATACATGTATATCACTTTTAACCCGTTGGAGATGATTTGATTTCACTAAAACACGCATTTTTATATCAAGTTTGTCATGCGTTGTAGCCCATGGTCTCCGGATCGCCATGTACCATTTGGTACATTTTTCATAGACCCCCAACACGAGTTAACTCAGACTCAGTCTCCAACGGGTTAATGTTCTGTATCTGTCTTGTTTAGTACATGTATGGTACATGTTTGTATTGATAATGTTCTTCTCTTGGAGTAGGCTTTTATGTAAAGATTTTTTCCTCTTTGCTGACTTATTCCCGACATTCTTTGTGATCATGATGATACATGTTTTATATATTTCTGTTGTCTTAGTTTTTAACCTGTTGAAGACGAGTGACGAGATATCTCGTCACGAGTTCTATGGGAAATGCGTGTTGAAGCGAAATCAAATCGTCTCTAATGTGTTAATCAAGAGTGTCAAATAAATGATTTGATTTACGTGTAAAAGTCTCAGAAGCTGTTATTTGTTGCTGCCATATTTTAGGGCTGCTGAACTTGGGTGGCATCTCCTCCGGACGTATCTCGAATGTCATGACAAGGTCGGGGATCACATCCACTACAAGTCGGTCATCAAGAAACTCCTCTCCTTGGGATTTCATCTTCCACAGTGGCTGATTAATGCATACAAGGTATGGGATGTTGGTGGTGGTGGTGGTGGTGGTGGTTGTGATGGTTGTGATGGTGGTGGTGGATCTGGTGGTGGTGGTGGTGGTAATGGTGGTGGTTGTGGTGGAGATGGTGGTGGTGGTAATGGTGGTGGTTGTTTGTGGTGATAAGTAGTGTGGAAGTGGTGAGATGGGTGGTTATTGTGGTAGAGGTGGTAGTGGTGTTGGAGATGATGGGCTGTGGTGGTGGTGGAGAAATTGGTTGTGGTGGTAATGGTGAGATGGTGGTTGTGGCAGTGGTGGTGGTGGTGGTGGTGATGGTAGTGGTGGTAGTGGTGGTGATGCTGTTGGAGAAGTTGGTAATGGTGGTGGTAGTGGTGGTGGTAACGGTGGTGGTGGTGGTGGTAACGGTGCTGATGTTGGTGGTGTTTTTGGTGGTGGTGATGATGATGGCAACGTTGGTGGTGAGTGGACATAGTGATGGTAGTGATGATAATGATTACGAAAGTGATGTTTGTAGTAATACTTAAAGGCAGGGGATCTCTTTTGCATGCCTAAAAATTAACATTGTGTAAATAAAATGGCATTTAGAAGAAAATGCCATCTGGGAACCTTTAGCAAAATATAAGAGCTAGAAACTCAGTTTTAGTGGAATTATAGTGAACGTTAGACTCAGATTTGAATTTTTTTCTCGCGATAAAAAAATTCCTACCATAGAACGTACACTAAACGGCTATTGTTTTTCTTTTGCATTTTGCAAATTCTAGGCAATCACTGACCCCCAGATTTCACAGACATGCCCTTCATCAATAGCCGAAGGGCGTGGATTATCTTTTCCTGGTCTGCGGGGATGTTTGCAAATGAGATCCACTACCTTTAATGATGATGGTTGTGGTGGTAATTGCAATAATGTTGATGTTGATGGTAAAAAAAATACACGAAACAACCCTCTTCAAAAAACCCTGCCACTACCTTTGGCCAGTACTGTCACATGCTGGTTGGCACCGGGCAGAGCTACCCTGCTCTCAAAATCTCCACCTGGTACTCATGGTAAATTTCAGCCTTACTGCCTGGCACAATTTCTTACCCCAACTGAATACCCCCGCCGTGAGGGGCGATACCTCCGCTTGCTTCAATCGCTACACTTCATGATCACTTTTTACCCTGTTCTAAAATCACTCTGGTGACAACCCTACGTACAGCCAACACTATATATCGATTATGTCTATCTTTCACTTGTTACTTGACTACTTCTTTTTCTCAGAAACTAGATCCTGGCAACCTGCTTCTCCTCTATATAACCTTTGACCTTCTGGAGGAAGCAGCCAACCTGGCTATTGAGTTCATTGACGCCATCTTGGGGAAAGGAGTGGAGTACTTTGGGCTCAAGGTAAGAAACAAGACATCTGGGCACTAATTAATGCAGTTTATATCCAAGCTGCAGTATTGTAACCAAGTCATTTTTTCCTCGAGTCAAGTCAAGTCGCAAGTCATCTGCCCACAAGTCAAGTCGCAAGTCATTTTTTCACAAGTCAAGTCGCAAGTCGAGTCAAGTCAACAAGTCAACAACATCAAAAATTTTGCCCCAAAATAAACAACTCCACACAGTCTTTGCTGCAGCAGATGAGAAAACATTTATTCAGATGGCCGTTGAATAAAAGAAAGGACATTTGGAGGGTGCGTATGGACCAAGAATAAAGAGTTTTTAAAAATTGTATAAACAAAAAAAATATGTCACTCATAATCATGCATACATGTACATCAATGTTGTAACCAAGTCATTTTTTCTCAATTCAAGCCAAGACGCAAATCATTCTGTCTCAAGTCATGTTAAGTCACAAGTCATTTGCCCAGAAGTCAAGTCAAGTCGCAAGTTAGAAATATTGGTGAATCGAGTCAACAACGCTGCCAAGCAGATACATACAGTGTGGCCTAGAAAAAAACAGTATACTAATTTAGTGTACTGTTTTTTCTAGGCCACACTGTAGACCCTCATTTAACTAGACTGCTTATAAATACACTGTAGCATTTTTGGTGGGCATGTTGACAGTATTTGTATACAATTACACAAAATGCACTACTGCTTTTGATACCACAAGTTTGATAGCTGAACAGCGCGGAGGTCTCTCAAGTATTCCCTCTCCCTGTTTCACCTATTACAGGCAGAATCACTTGTATGCAGAGTATTCAAAGCTATGGGAATTTCATGGTCCCTCCCACTGCAGTGCATGCATTTACCCCATTAGGTTTTCATAATCGATGATAGTTTGGACCATATCGCAGAGGCACGATATTTTGAAATAATCATGAGATCATTATCGTGTATTCCATATTTTTTCAGCATCGTCTAATTTTGATATTATCAAAATATTGCCCAGCGCTAATCTATTTTGTTGTGTAAATTTGTCATCTTTTCTGTCTGCATGTCAGAATCCTCTTCGTTCAACTGCTCCAAGTGTGTGGATGCCATATCATCAATTGGATCATTTGCTCAAAGCCTTGAGAGAAACTAGCAATGAACCTCAGTTACTGCAGGTAAAATATCTCGGTGTTTTAGGTAACTGTAGCTACGTGAAATGCTGTGGGTGTGTTTGTAATCCCTCTAAAATGGGGACTTAAAGTGTACCAATACCCTGGATAATTTATTTTGCTATTCATGTAGAACAGTTTGTGGCATGCCCTCTGCAAAGTATAAGCACTTGTGATCACTCAGATTTTTGTTTATTGGGGTTTGAATGTAAATTTCAAACAGTAAGTAAAAAGAAAAACAACTATTAATAGACTTTTCAATCAACTGATTCTATTAATCAATCACACTATCAGTAATTTGTCCATGTACATCTTGATCATTAACACACACACACATCCAGTGTATTGATCAATATCGATTCTGAACTTTGATTGTTAAAGATTGTGTCATTGATTTGCACATCAAAAACCATCTAAATGAATGAAATCAGCTGAAATCATATCCAATGTGAAGAAACAACTCTCATAGAGACTTGGGGTAAAATATTGAGTTTTGGTGAAAATCTGGACGGTTAAACTTCATCCTTTTCCAAATGACTCGACGTCTTTTAAAAAAAAATCTGTGACATTGACGTGCACGGGCCGTCCCAAAATTGTCCGATCAGCCGTTAGCTGAAGGTCACGCCGAGTTTAGCCGTTTATTGCGCTCCGCTGGTCTTGCGACAGTACACATAACCGCGATTCGCAATTTGAGCAAAATTTAAACTCACGGAAAGAACAACATTCTGGTAACATGTCGTTATTAGTTTTTCTCATAAAACAACAAGTTCATTACGTATGGATCTCAAACTTTCAACACACCATTTGTAAGTGCTAAACTATCGTTTGATATTGATAATGAAGGGAAGTAATGGATTTTCACATCCCTGACACAATCTTTAAGCAAAAATGTACACGTATGACCAGTATGCGCATGCAGAGAAATTGGTGCTTACAGAGCAGAACTTAAATGCATGGAGTAGAAGTGCCAGAATATTGTGCTTATTATGATCTGATTTATCAAAATATGGATTACTTCATAGGCTAAGACAAATGAATTGGGTTATTTGGAGTAGTATTCTAGTTGTACACAAGTTTGATTTTTAGGGTATTGGTACACTTTAAGTATGGCATTCTATATTTAGACTGGGGACGTTCCAAAACAGGGATGAACTGCGATTTCTTACCCAGTACAAATGATTGCAAATAAGCGTGAGATCATAATCACTCATAATGTTGTATGTAAGTGCCACCTGGGGTCCCCAGTTGCCATGAAGTGTCCTCAATTTTCCCTATCGCATATAGCTGATATCAAGCAATATCACCTTGGGATACCGATAGCTGATTGATCGCTCTTGGGATGTATACTTCCGGTTCCGGTAAATCGTACAGTCAAACGCACAAAACATGTCATTTCGAAGTCGAACGTTGTCAAATTCGTAATATCAATATCTTATACCCGAGCAAACATGGATTGACCTGATGAACAACTTTGGAGAATGTCTGTGTTGAAATAAAAGGACTTTCTTAGTGAAAGAAATGTTCCTATGACCGGTAAACAAAGGAATGAACTCAAAACTCTTGCCAGGAAAGGCGCTATTGTTTACCCCAAACGCACAAAACATGTCATTTCGAAGTCGAACGTTGTCAAATTCGTAATATCAATATCTTATACCCGAGCAAACATGGATTGACCTGATGAACAACTTTGGAGAATGTCTGTGTTGAAATAAAAGGACTTTCTTAGTGAAAGAAATGTTCCTATGACCGGTAAACAAAGGAATGAACTCAAAACTCTTGCCAGGAAAGGCGCTATTGTTTACCCCATGAGAAAGAAATGCGAGTGGGAATGCAAACGCCGGTGTGCGAGGACTGCCGGTGGCTCCATTCATGACCTAAATGGAAGAGTTGTTATATGAACGAATGACTTGAAAAAAAAATATTTGCAAGATTTTGACACGATCCAAGAGTATTTTAGCATTTAATGTGTATCACGCTTACTTAAACCAGAAGTTTATTTCCCAAGAATAATGGGTCAAAAAATTAGAGCGCCACATACGTTCAGATTCAGAGAGCTATATGTGATAGGGAAAATTGGCAGTGAAATATCAAGTGTATCACACAAATTTAATCAAAATCACAAATACGTGACTTTATTTCTTAGTCGATTTTGATTTTGTTTGATGTGATAGGACTTTGTAGGGGCTTTCAAATTTCCACACTGAATTTGGGATTTCAGAAAGTACCGGTATGCTAATTTATGCAGTTTATTTTAACCAAGGAAAAATAACAAAAAAAAGGCTTGAAATGGCATAATTTTTTGAATGCGTTCGTCGAAAAATCGCGAGATGCAGGCGAGACATACATGTATATTACACATTGTATAACTTTCTTGTTTGTCTTTCTGTGTACAGCTTCACAACATTCTTCACACGAAACTGACGGATTATCAACGTCTGGTGGGACACACGTCACAGGAAATGGTAGACATTGCACGGAAACGCTATCACGCCATTGCAACTTGAACAGAAGTCCCCCTGCAAGCCTAATGGACTCTACCATGTTGATGTGCATTTAATGTTCATCAGAATGTTTCATTATGAAATAACGGGGCATTTGTGGACTGTATTTATCACTCCATCGCAAATTGAACTGAAGACCACAGCTATATACCTCCCTGCAAGCCACATGGATTTTCCCATTTTGTTGTTGTGCATTGAATGTTCATCAGAATGTTCCATTATGAAATAAAGGGGCATTGTGGACTGTATTATTATGTCATTCTATTGCAAGTTGAACAGAAGACTGCTGTTATATATTCTCCCCACAAACCCAGTGGACTCTCCCGTGATGTTGTGCATTCATTGTTAATCAGAGTGTTCCATTGCAAATAAAGGTGTGTTGTGGGCTGGATGTATTGTCACCTGTATTGTAAAGTGGTACTGTACTTCAAGTATGCATCAAAAATCAAAGACTACTAGTATGTGTTGTGTCACATGCAATGCATAGCACTTCTTTTTGTTGTTGTTGTTGTTGGGGGTGGGGGGGGGAGGGTAGCATTAGGGCATGCACCATAATCTGAAAATAAGTGAGGGAATGTCTCATTCCAATACTTACATAGCCTTCTTTATGCTCAAATTTGTAGTAGAACGTTCTAGAATTAATGCCAGAATGTGATTGATGGATCATACCACCACTGTAGACAGGGTTTGCAGCACCACCTGGCAGGAACTACGAGGGACGATTTATTTGTAATGCTCAACTTGTACAGTCTCTTAATTCACTTTGGGATGTTCCCAAATGAAAGTCAATTTATGGGTGATGGGTTGTACCACTTGGTTGTTCGGGGATATGCAGCATCATCTCAGAGGAGGGGCAATTTGAAATGTTTAATTCGTACAGTCCCTTTATTCACTTTGGTACATTCCTAAATGAAGAGCATGGGTGATGGGTATTACCACTTAGGTTTTGGGGGATAGGCAGCATCATCTGCTAGAAGTGATGATTTGTTTGTAATGCTAAATTTGTACAGTCCTATTATTCACTTTCTTACATTCCTAAATGAAGAGGAATGTATGGATGATGGGTTGTACCATTTGGCTGTTTAGGGATGTGCAGCATGAGGAAGCAAGCAAAGACACCAATATCCTGAAGTCTAGCCCGAGTCCAGACAGAGATATCATGATAGTTTTATTTTCAAACCAATGTTATGCAAAACTTGTAACCATATGTGAGCACATGGAGCTTTATCAGGGTTCCCACAGTCATGGAAAATCCTGGAAAAATTTGTGGTCATGGAAAGTCAGGGAAAAGTCAGGGAATTTGGAAAATTTGTGAAAAGTCATGGAAAAGTCATGGAAATCTGTTTTCAAATTTCTGTGGGAACCCTGTAGTAAGATAGTGGGTGGAACGGATGGCTGTGAGGGGAGATGGAGGCCATCATAACGTGTCTGATTTTGGAAACCGTGCCAGAAAGGAAGTCATGGAAAGCAGCAATTTAGTCATGGAAAAGTCATGGAAATCTGTTTTCAAATTTCTGTGGGAACCCTGTTTATTTAAGTCATGGAAATTCATGAAAAACTGTGGAAAAATTCCTCAAGTGATGAAAATTGATCGATGGTGTGGGCTGTGGGGCATCAAATGTCTCTCATGTCAATTTCATTTTTTCACTTCTGATGTCAAACTGTTCTACGTAATCAATAATCTCCACAAAATTTGAATTTATTTGGAAGTTAGTAATTGGGTTCGCCAAGCGTGTAAAGTCTTGTTTGTAATAAGCTTGACATCAGTGGGGGAGAAAATTGATTGATGTGATAGTGTTTGATGCAACCTATTGAGGGTTCCCAGCCCATCAGATAAATTAGGGAAATCAGGGAAAATTATTTTACTTTTTTCAGTCGGGGAAAAGTCAGGGAATTTGATAAAAATGCCTCAAATCAGGGAAAAGTCAGGGAATTTTGATTGGCCAAAAATTGAAATACTAATTAGTTTTACATTACAGTGTTTTATACTGCAAATAGTTCACTGCAACAAGATAGAAGACATGCTATACTGGAAATGAGTTGAAATAATTATCATGGAAGTTTGAGACTTCATCAGGGAAAAGTCAGGGAAAAATCAGGGAATTTTGTTTTCTTGAAATGCTTGGAACCCTGCTATTGTAGGCTCTTTAGACTGTGTGAGGCTATGGAATAATACAGCATGTCTTTAATGTTCATCAGATTGTTCCATTATGAAATAATTTGTGTAAGTGAAAAGTGCCCTCTTTGGCAATAGAAAATACACTTGTGACTTGATGCTTACATCAACGTCATGAGCACGGTCGTAGCTTTCAATGCAATTTGTTCTGTTTAATTTGCTTGTTTTAATCTTGAGATACAATAACAATGAAAGGGTAAAATCACAATTGTGCCACTTTCACTACAGCCGTCAGTCCTAGTAAAAGTGGCACAATTGTGATTTCACCCTTTTGTTATTAACAATGTTAAACTTTACTTGCCCGATTGGGCAAGTAAAATTTTGATCATGAAATAGCAAATATGCCCATAAACAACAAAAATATGTCTAAAATTTTGTGTTCAGGTCTATTTCAACATTATTTCATTCATTGTATTTAATTTTATGACTCAACTTCATGAATCACACCTACCCCCAGAATTAAAATAATAAATTCCCAATGCTCTAAAAAGCCTTATTGTTTAAATTTAGTGGGAAATCATTTTTAATGTTTTTGTTTATTGTTTATTTGGCAAGCAAATCTTTCATTCGGGCAAGTAAAAATCTGAAAGTGATAATTTCACTTGCCCAACGGGCGAGCAGGCAAAACA
>JZLH01S0034175.1:27021-38695 GCA_001188425.1 Eucidaris tribuloides
CTGAGGTACAGATAGTAAACGTATTCGATATACATAATTATTAGGTAATGCATGCATGATTGCACAGTATATAAAACATAGAACATTTGAACATTTGAACATATGTGTATGACGCCGTTCGTACTTTTTGCTACATTTCAGCTCCAGCCTAATTATTGTTATATCGATCTTACAAAACACTGAATCGATTTCATGACACTGTAAATCAAATAATCATCGACTACGAGGGCAATGGTGCAATCAAACAATCTCATTGGTCAAACATACTCGTGTGTCAAAAATCAAGAACAATAACGGCAACAACATTAACAGCCAAGGCTGCCACTCGTAGGGGAACCCCCTTACCGTAGGGGATTTTGGCCAACCATAGGTTGTATACAAAAAGTATACAAAAGTCTCTGGTTGAAACTATGACGAGCCCGAGGTTACGTGGACTGTACTATTTTCAAATAGTTAACAGTCAACGTAACCGAGGGCGTCATAGTTTCAAACAGAGACTCTCAGGATAGGATATATTTGTTTTATATCCGTCATCGAATTAACAGGGAAATTAAACAAAGAAAAAAAAGGAAAATGAAATGTACTTACGTAACCCCTACGAGTAAGTGTGTGTCGCACGGCATACAGGTGCGCGATATTTTTACTTGCGGTACGGATAGGGATACAATTCCATTAACGTATACTCTAGTTAGTCGAGTACCAATTTCCTAAACCTATAAAACACCAATTTAATCCTCATTCTTATTTTAACTATAATCCTTAATCAAATTTGACGAACTTGACCCAGTGTTAATCTTAAAGTGATAGGCTAACATTGTGGAGCTTCAATTTAAAATATAAACACCCTAGAATACAAAAGTTTGGAAAGTTACACTGCCAATGGCAAGTTATGTATGAATAAACAATTAAAACTCGGGGCGAGTTTTAATAGCCTAGGTGTACACACAGTAAGTCTATGGGAGGAAATGGGCAAGTGAATCTGGTCAACTTACGATTTTCACTTTTTTAAACCACTAAATAATCATTTTGAAATACAATTTTTTCAGGGTTTCATTTTTAGACCTCATCAAAGACACTGGTAGCATGGGGAATCATGTGGCTCAGATTTTTTTAACTGTGGTAAGCGTTAGCCAATACCTTTAAACTTTGCCAAACTTCCATACGCCCCGCCGTAGCACGCTATAATGTCTTTCACACGCACGTAAAAAATAGCGTACGGTACATGTGTTTGTACACACGAATCATTCAGCTTTTGAATTAAGCTCAAATCGCGATCCCGCTGTCGAGAGTAGAATAGTACTTTACTATTGTACTGTCCGAGAGTACAATAGTATTTTACTATTGTACTCTCCGACTACTATAGTACTTTCAGAACAATTGTCTCCCAACTCACAGAATAGTGTGTTTATTTTTCATCATGTGACATACTTTTGACCAACCAGAATTCAAGAAACTTACAATGAGGGATATAATAGGGGATACCTACGGGGAAAATAACCTTCCGTTGGGGAAACGTAGGTTTTTTTGATGATTTGTAGGGGATGTACGGGGTTTTGACAATTTTCTGAAATATTCTTAAATTCTCAAAGGATTTCCGATTATATTCGTCCATTTTGTCCATCTCTGGCGAAGAAATCGTGATCAATATTTTGCTTTTACTAAGGTTATTTTGTAGGGGAAAACATACCTTCGAAGGGGAAAAGTCGATTTTTGTAGGGGAAAACATGGGTTCGAAGAGAAAGTTGGAGTTATAAGCGAGGGAAAGGTGCGTTGGCGTAGCCAAGGGGGGGGGCGAGGCGGTCGCCCCCTAAGATTTGGGCCCCCCCCCAAAAAAAAACCCTGATGTAAAGCTCCTTTTTTTTCTACTGGTGAAATATCTACAGCATATACATCAGGCGGCGGATTTAAGATATATATTTTCATAAGGTGTAAGAAACATGTCAAAATTCGCCACGCTCCCGCGCACAAATTGCATCTTACAGGTTAAAATTTTTCATGCAGATCGCGACGCAAATTTGATACTAGTATGATGTAATATAATAATAAAGATAATAAAAAACATTTTGTATATAAGCGCATAACACAAAGACAAAATTGCCATCGTCTCTAAGACTTTTATTAGAACAAGAGATAAGCTACAAAAGGATTGTTGTGTAAGTTTAAGGTTTTTTGCAGTGCCTTGCGCAACAGTGTTGAACAACTCATATTCTTGTATCACAAAGAGAATTATTCGGGATGCATGTTTGCCTTCAAATGTTCTGTAGTAGGCGTGGCTACAAAACTGAAAATTTTCGGCGCGCTGCGGCGCGCCAAAATTACAATACAAATATTAAAAAAAAAAAAAAAGAATATTTATGTGTCATAAGTGTGTTTTGTAGTATAACGTTTCAAGATTGTTCAAATTAATTAATTCAGATTAATGATTCGAGATCAATTTGTCATAAGAACGCAACAATTATGTAGATTTGTAAAGCGTTGAAACTAGGAATTTTTCCTTTCCTTGGAGGGGAAAACAAGTGTTGTTTTTTTCTGTGTTTGCGTGGCCGAATCTTTATGAACAATTTATGGTTTGGTTGTAAAAATACGATTTTTTTTTTTGATTCGCTCGCTACGCTCGCTCGCATATTAGAATTATATTTTCGTCTCGGCGACTATCTAGCACACAATCATTGTGGCTGAACTTGCATAAACATCATGAGGTGATTGTATTGTTCTGTATTGAAGAAAGAAATTATGTGACTAAAAAAGTGAATTTTCACTAAATCGGCGTCAATATCATGCATAAAAGCAGAAATGATAGTATTTTACCGTAGACCTTCCACAGTACATCAGGATCCGGCTCGCAAGGACCTTTCGCATTTGCGGCCTGTTTATGTAGCTCGAAAATTGTTGATAAGTGGCAGCCTGTTAACAGCAGCAGTGCTTAATGGCATGTAGTAGAGGTGGCTTCCGGAGTAGGCTAGAGCATCAGTTCGGCCACAGTTTTTCATCGCACATAGAATCGATTACATGGTAAGCTTGTAAACTGGGAAAGTTCCAACCGACCCGTTCCGGTGGATTGGAGCGAGCCTGCGCCTGTCGGTAAGTAAGAACGAGGGTGGGGAGAGTGGAGTGCCTCTATCGTGGGATTTTGATGATTTTCGAAATTTTGGCACCCTATATAGATGTTTGTTTTTTTGGACTGTTGAAGGATAATTCTTTGGTTGTATGGCGTTATTTTAGCTGTGAAAACTGCCGAAGATTTTCTCTACAGCCCCCCCCCCCCATCACACACCACACACAACACAACATACACACACCACACACACACACACACACACACAACACACACACACAACACTATGAGCGGTTTTCGTTATAGTTTCGGTAAAATTTAGACCGCGAAAACTTTTTTGGGAATTCCACTTAGCATTTTTTCGCTAACTAATGTACAAATTAGACACGAAAAATCATGAAATTTTTTCCGGGAAATTTTTTTCGCGACGGTTGCCCCCCCCCCCCCCCCCTCAGATTTCACGTAGTGCCGCCGTTAACAAAACATCAGAAACATAATTAATTGCTCACAATAATGACAAGGAGTAGAAAGAAAAAAAAACAAGGCTTGGAAGTCTGCGAGAGATAAATCCTGAGCGTGGATAAATACTATTAAAGGGAGTGAAACATAGCAGTCTAGCGTTTAGAAAGTATATAGCAAAGAATTAGAAAATGTATGTTGAAATGATTGACAGTATTATCGAAATTGTTAGTCAATGTTTTAGGGATTTTAACACACGATGTTTAACTTCTGAACGTGTTAACAAAGTGATAGAAAGAATGTCGTCGTGTTACTATGCAAAGGCCGTTAACTATATGTTGTGTGACTATGCAAAGGCCGTTAACTATATGTTGTGTGACTATGCAAAGGCCGTTAACTATATGTTGTGTGACTATGCAAAGGCCGTTAACTATATGTTGTGTGACTATGCAAAGGCCGTTAACTATATGTTGTGTGACTATGCAAAGGCCGTTAACTATATGTTGTGTGACTATGCAAAGGCCGTTAACTATATGTTGTGTGACTATGCAAAGGCCGTTAATTATATGTTGTGTGACTATGCAAAGGCCGTTAACTATATGTTGTGTGACTATGCAAAGGCCGTTAACTATATGTTGTGTGACTATGCAAAGGCCGTTAACTATATATGTTGTGTGACTATGCAAAGGCCATTAACTATATGCTGTGTGACTATGCAAAGGCCGTTAACTATATGTTGTGTGACTATGCAAAGGCCGTTAACTTATTTACATAATGTTTTATATTTACGGCCTTTGTGAAGACACACAACATACAGTTAACGGCCTTTGCATAGGTACACGACGATGTGTTAAACAGTATATAGATGAATCACGGAGGGCTAGGTTTACATCATCTTAATCTGCATTGCTGCTTTATTGCAATGGAGATCAAACTAGGGAAATACTCGTAAACTCCTCAAAAAAAGGTTCTGCAACTCAACTTTGAGCGTTGATATCTTTCTTGGTATTATAGTATAATTCTTGATATGGTGTGATTGAAAATACTGTTTATTTTCCTTTACAATGATACCTCATTTGTCATGATTATTCATGGAATGTCGTTTTAATAAGGGGTCAAGTGAACAGTGAACAGTTGCACAAAATAAGTGTTATTGTCAATGGGGCGATCGCCCCACCAATGAAACTATTGGGGGGGGGAGGGGGCAAACATATCGATTTGCCCCCCAATAATTTTGACAACTTGAACAATTCATAATATGCAATGCAAATACATATTTCAAAAAGCACTGGAAAATACTATAAAACCAATTAAACATGGCATAAAAATATTATTAAACATACAAAATTTTCAATTTTTCGCGCAAACTTCTGTAATACAATTTAGCGCGCAGAGCGCGCCGAAAATTTTGGACATTTTTTCACTTTTGCCTCCCCCCAATTCGAAACATGGATCGACGCCCCTGTTAATGGATATCATCAGGATCTCATGGGACCTTCACATGTTACAAAACTTTGAATATTTTTCACCCTGAGTATTTTCCTGTCTGTGCTCATAAAATGTTTCACAGGATGATCAGGTTATTATGGTGACAGGTCACTACGTTCTAAATCTGAAATTTATGAGACCTTCATGTAATATTTTGGCCTTGCAGCTCAGGGTATTTTCTCATGACGTTTTGATTAGGTGCGCCGGAAGCGTTTTTAAATTCGGGGGGGGGGGTTGGGGACGCGCGAAGTCAAGGACCTGCTAATAAGGGTCTTGGAAGCACAAGTGTGACATGCGCATTCTGGTGCAGTGATAGGACTTATTTCTAGATCTTTGGTCGAAATCTGAATGACCAATAGTTGGCTTTTAGAAAGTGATATTTTCGAATTTTAAGGGGGTATCTGCAGGGGTTCACTAGACCATTTTGAAAGGGGGGCGTGGGGTGCGGGGACGACGAAAAACATGTTTGCCTGCCAATATTTTCCCCAGCCAAACAGCATCCGACAAGCTTTTACAATTTGCCGACTGGGCCCCTATTGTCTTCAAAGTAATGAAAATTACGGGGATTTTAGCATTTTTTGAAAAATTCGCCTCCGAAGTTTTTCGCTGACTTTTCGGCTGCTATTTGGCCGCGAATTTGGAAGTGAAAAAAAAAATGGCCGCCAACAGCCAACATTTCCTCTGCCACCCCCCACCTTTGAAAAAACAATATTTGATCACCAAAATGTATATGGAGTGTGTAGGGGGGGGGATATTGTCTCCATGCAAGATCACCTTTACAAGTGTGATAATTCAATGATTATTATAATTTATGTCATTTCCCTTTTACACACACAGGCAGGTTTCCAATATATTTTACTTACTGATGTCATTGATTGTATTGATCGTAATACTTCACTTATGGGAGAACGACCAGCCGAAGGTACTGCTACCTATATTAAGGTATGTAACATACCAGTAAATGAATCAATGAATAATGTTTAAGATGAATAAATAGATATATAAAAATAAAATAATACCGTGAATCAATAACTGATAGAAAAAAAATAAATATACGGAACCAAACTTTTCATGAAAGCAATACATACCCTATTACAATTTGCCGGGCTGATAAGAAAATGATTATTCAATTCATTTCAATTCAATTCAATTCAATTCAATTTAATTATTTCGCAATAAATATCAAAACACAAATGTCATGGAGTAAATATGAATATAAATGTAATTACTGCAATTTTGCGAGGCTCTCCAAGAAGTTTAAAAACCTGTAGGGCCTATGTTTTGGAGCGCCTTTACAAACTAACAAAAGAAAAATATAAACTCAGGCACTAAACGGAACTGTACAATACAACGACAAATAAAACAAAACAAAACAAAAGCAAGAACAATAGACGTACAAACATACGAAACTTTTGCTTAATTATTCGCTAAATTAGATTACCTATACTGTTGTAACAAATATTGTTTTGTATAGTGTCTTAAAAGAAGATAAAAACGGAGCTTGTGAAATATTATTTGGGAGAGAATTCCATGTTTTTGGTCCAATGTGGGTAATTGATTGAAGTTCTAATTGAGTTTTAACAGACCATATATGAAATTTATTCGAAGAACGCGTGTTGTGATTACGAATTTCCGAATTATAATTGAAGAGTTGGCGTACATGGACTGGCAATAGATTTTCTTTAAATTTATAAATGAAAATTCCCGTCTCAAATTTGTTTATATGATAAATATTCAATAAGGATAACTGATGAAAAATTGGTGCCCATGATGCAGTATAATTTGAATGTGTAATAATCCTTAAACATTTCTTTTGTAATTTAAACAATTGAGATAACTGTGATTGCTTTGCGCTTGGTCCCCATACAACATTGCAATACTTAGGTAGGGTAAAACTAGACAAATTTTATTGCAACAAAGTATATTTTAATTTATTTATTATACCTACATTTCGGTATAGTTTTAGCAATATATTATTCATATGTTCTTTCCAGTTTAATGATTTGATGCCAAGAAAATTTAAGGATGAACATGGAAGGATCGAGATATTATCAATACAAAGAACATTATTATTATTATTATTATTAGTAGTAGTAGTAGTAGTAGTAGTAATAATAATAATAATAGTAGTAGTAGTAATAATAGTAGTAGTAGTAGTAGTAGTAGTAGGCCTGTTATTTCTCAAACTCCTTTCAAAATCGATGCATTTCGTTTTCTTAATGTTTAAAGATAGTTTATTTGCTTTTAGCTAATCAGATACTTTTTTCAATTCATTGTTCATTATGAAAATGGCATGATTAAGATTATTAGATGCATGAAATAAACTGGTGTCGTCTGCGAATTTATAAAATTATAATATATTAGAAGTTTTTGGAAGGTCATTAATGTATAAAAGAAATAGTAACGGGCCAAGTATCGAACCTTGTGGTACGCCAATAGAAATATCAAGTGACTTTGCGGCTGTATTATGTCAATGAGTAAATTGTGTTCTTCGGGATTAATAATCATTGAACCAACTTAGAGCAACCCCCTTATCCCGTATTGTTTAAGCGTAAATAATAAAATTTCTTGATTCATAGTATCGAAGGCCTTTGATAAATCTAAAAATACTCCGATTGTATGTTGATTGGCACGAAATGATTCTGAGATTATTTGATGTACTTTTAAAAGGACGTGTTCACATGAGTGATTGGCTCTAAAACCGAATTAAGTATTGCTTAATAGATTACTACAGTTAAAAAATTATACAATCGATTATACATGACACGTTCGAGCAGTTTTGAAAAAAAAACAGGGTAAAATAGATATGGGTCTTTTTCAAACCTACATGGATCATTATTTTTTTTTTCAATACGGGGATTACTTTTGATTCTTTAAATTTTAAAGGGACTTTATACCTACAGCAAAAGACAAGTTGAAAATATATACTAATAGCAAGACAATGGCATGAATGACATGTTTTACTACTTAACTACTAATATCATCAACTCCACTACTTGCGTTGCTTTTTAATGATTTACTTGTATTAATAACTTCACACGCATGAACTGGTGACAAAAATAAAGAATTGACATTATTTATTTGACAATAATACTGAAATGATTTCCTTGAATCTGGAATTAATTGAGAAATTGATTTTCCAATATCAATCAAATATTCATTGAATTTATTAGCTAAATCTATAGAATCTGAATAGACAACTCCATTATCATCAAATGAAGTTGGAAATTGGTGTTTATGTTTACCCAATAATTCTTTGATTGTTTGCCAAGTTCGTTTCACATTGTTTTTATTCAGTTCCAAAATCGATTTACAATAATCTTGACAAACTTTGCGAAGGACATTAATGACTTTATTTCTGAAAGTTTTGAATTTCTCTTGGTCAGTTTTAGAACGAGAGAGACCAAACCTTTTATACAGTTTATTTTTTTTCTTCATCATATTTAATATTCTAGTTGTAACCTAGGGTTTTCTATTTTTTTTGGTGATGAGACTCGCAAAGAAGAAGAAGAGAAGTAAAAGAAGAAAAAAAAGAAGAAGGAGAAGAAGAAGAAGAAGAAGAAGAAGAAGAAGAAGAAGAAGAAGAAGAAGATTTTTTTTTTCGTAATCCCTTGGCAGTCACCCGATAACTACAAAGCAAAAAAAAAAAACAATTTTAGGAATGTTTTTAATTATGGTCTTATTATTTACAGCATTACCTTTGGGGAATCGTCTAGTCACACAATATATTCAAATTTAAATTCAAATTTATTTCAATTTCAAGATAAAAACCAACAATCAAATACAACAGACAAATGTTGGTTCCATGACGGAATGTTGGGCAGTATAGAAGAAGAAGAAGAAGAAAAAGAAGAAGAAGAAGAAGAAGAAGAAGAAGAAGAAGAAAAGGAGAAGACGAAGAAGACGACGACGACGAGAAGAAGAAGAAGAAGAAGAAGAAGAAGAAGAAGAAGAAGAAGAAGAAACACATAAAATAACATAGTAATACAATTTCAATATTCACTTGAATACTGCATAATATATCCAAACATCTGTCGAGGCATTATTCCTATGACAGTTCATCATGCAAAAAAAAATCTCATTCAACAATACTGCCCCCCCCCCCCCATGAGAAAAGGGCATAACTGACATTTTGGTGTTTTGGAGATATTGGGCAAAATGCATTTTGTTCAACACGTGTAAGCCCTATTCAGTGTCCTTTTAACAAGCGGATTATGAAACAAAGGGACTATTTTTAATTAGTATTTTTTTTGAGTCCCCTACACTATACAATTCAATTTTAGAAAAAAAAAATCAGTTAATAACTGTATTTTTTTTCAAAATTGAATTGTCCTTTTGTCATGGGGGCAGAATACCCATCGTGCAAATTCAGTTATAACATAGTAAGTCGCATGTGAAGAGTGCTTGCGCTATAGCCACAATCATTCAATAAGTTAAAAACAAGAACAATGGTAGTAACATTGCTCGTATTATGTTCGTCACAGTTTGAATAATGTTGTTGGATTGAGATAGAAGGGGCTTGATCATATTTGCTTTTTCATGCAAACATTCTCGTATGCTTACGTCAACATCAAGAGCAAAGTCTTAGCTTTCAAATGCTGGTTGTTCTGTGCAGTTCGCTTGTTTTAATCTTGAGATATGTTTAGTTAACCACAAAGGGTAAATCTCAATTGTGCCACTTTTACGGGAAAAGGGGCTGGTACTCTCGTGACTGTAGTAAAAGTGGCACACTTGTGATTTTACCCTTTCGTAAAACATATCTCAGGATTAAAACAAGCAAACTGAACAAAGCAAATGGCATTCGAAAGTTGAGACTTTGCCCTTGATGTTGACGTAACCATCATGTCACAACAGAATTCTATAAGTGCCACAGAGAGCGATTTTCACTTGCACATTTTTTTTCTGAGAAGCACTGTAGGTAATGAAAGCGATATAAATTGAGTTACACATTGAATAAAAGAATGAAAATAAATTCATGGTATTTACTACATGTACAACAGAATTGATTTTAAGAGGAATTGTGTAATAAAATGTAGAGACAATTTTGTAATTAGTAATCAAACCGGGTCAACTGTAAATAAGAAGATGTGTTGACAGATAATTATGATCAAACAACAACGATACCTAGAAAAGAGATATTACTTAAAAATGCAAATGGGGTTGCATAAGTAGAAAGATGGACAATTTGAAAACACAATGATAAATACCTCGTAAATACAAATCGACATTTAAACACGGCTTACACAAACACAATCAAGCGCTCTTTCACATAAATGAAAGACACGCACAAACACACTACTAAATAAACAAACATTAATACACATCCGCAAACAGACATGTTGAAGTTGGTTTCCACACTAACAAAATGCAGAAAAGATACACACTACACACACTTCACAAGTGCACGAAGATACAGCACACACAAAATCCATATTTCGGCTAGAACCGTAGATCAACGCCCCTGTATACAGAGCAAGTAATCTATTTTAAAGAGCACCCTCAATTATCAGATATAATAAAAACACAACAGAACAAATGTAATTTGAACGAAGCTTATGAAAGAAAGATATGTAAAAAAATGGATAACTTTAATAGCGTGAAAGTTACTTTGATAAATCATGACTCACGAGACGCGTACTCATATTTCATTTCATCTTCATTTCATTTTATTTCATTTTATTATTTCCAAGCATGTAAACAAAAATCAATACAATTAAATGACATGGTAAAGCGATACAAATTTCAAAGTGAAAATCAAAATGCACATAAATGTAATTGTATAAATATCATATGTAATTGCTTTTTCTTCAATCACTAAATTTTTATCAAAATCAACACAATGTAAATATGAATATGGCATCATTAATAAACGAAAAACAATCAAATACAGAAACAAAGCTTAACCTCGTGTCAAAATTTGAAAAAAATTGGAATACAGGACCATTCAGGAAGCACAGACGTGTTTGTTTAATTGAAGGGCCCTGTTAAATAATACAAACACGCCATAAACACGATACACACACAAACTGATGAACTACATAACATACATACACTGACACAGACACACACGGACGAAAACAGACACAAACACAGACCACACCAGGTACACACAAGAAACACGCATGCGCGCACACACAGATATAAATACAGAAACAACGACACAAACGACGTAGACAGACCTACATACACAAAAGAAGGGGAGGGAGGGGAAAGTGGAGGGAGGGGGAAGGGAGGGGAGGGAGGCAGAGAGGGGGGAGGGAGGGGGAGGGAGGGGAGAGAGAGAGGGGGAAGGGAGGGGGAGAAGAGGGAGGGGGAGGGAGGGGAAGGGGGAAGGGAAGGAGGGAGGGAGGGAGGAAGGGAAGGGAGGGGACGGAAGGGGGAGGGGGGGAAGGGAAGGGAGAGAGGGAGCGGAAGGAGAGAAATGGAGAGGAGGCGCGGAGGGAAGACCAATGAGACTCACTGGATCACTCCTAGAATCCGTTAACGTGGGGAAAATGTGGTGAATTTTACGTTAGTGAAACAGTACTACTGTATTTCTGTAAAGAGCATAAAAAGGGGGTACAGTTGTGAATAAGTTCTCCTGTTTAATTAAAAAAAAATAATGTTTAGAGGGTCATTTAAGCAGGGTGTTGTCAAAAGTCTATATTTTAAGTTGACGTTTAAACAGTGAAA
>JZLH01S0034181.1:6281-20273 GCA_001188425.1 Eucidaris tribuloides
AATTTCAAGTAAATACGTAGGAAATAACGCTATATCAGTTTAAAACCATGTATATATTATGATTATTTTGATTTTAATTTTCTGCCGGACTACATACTTAGCAGCGGCACGTTAACTATTTAATTTTGTTTGAAAATGTAGATTTAGACAGTGAATTCATTGTGTCATATTTCTTGATTGTAGTGATCTGTAGGCCTATTTAATCATTTTCAGAAGCCTTTTAACTTTCAATTCAGTCAAACGAACCTGGTATAGTGGTTTAGCATAATACGCAAGTTATTTATGTGAAATGGAAACAAACTACTTATGACTATGAGAAATAGTCATACGATAGTCAAATATTGCAATCCTGCCTGATTCACAAGAGTGCAATCCAAATCGAGTATCGTAATAAAAAAAACTGAGAACTTTGGGAATATTTTTCGTTTGAATGAAAACATATAATTGTAAAATATTGTGACAATAAAGATATAGTCTCATCGGTACAGCCGCTAGAATTTATCCTTATATAGATGTACAGTTTGTATACAGTTGGGAACAGGTTCGCAATTCGCGGCTGGCTTTCTGTATAGGAAATCTCGCCGAGAACTAAGTTCTCTGTTCCCGAAGAAAAAAAAAGGAGAGGCAATAAAAAAATAAAAGAAAAACAATAAAATAAAAAAGTCAGAACGCAAATAATCTTGCCAGGGTTTGGACGCAGGTTGCCGATGCATTACACGCATCGCCCGCCAGCGTCCGCCCGTCATGTGGTTCAAGCAATCAACTCATTCATGATGTAGACGTAGATCGATCTTGATTTGTCAATTTAGAAACTTAATTATTCATGTTTATTCATGATGGTTTTTGTCGTCATGGGCAACAGCGATGTGAGTAAAATCACGATCGATAACACCAGTTGATTCATCGCTTTCTCACGTTGCCATGGTAACAAAAACTTCGCTTTCTGTAGTACCTCTTCAATCATTCTATTTTTCTTCGTATTGTATTTACCTCAAGAGAACACGCAGAACTTGATTTGTGCGATTCCCACAAAATGTTCTCATTGTTCTCTGCCTCTGTCCTTTATTTTCTTCTCCACTCAGTTTAGTTCTATCTCTAACACTCTTTGTTAATATGTAAATAAGGTAATACGTCATTGTTTAAATGACCAATACGGACAATCGGCCGGGATACGTGCAATATTATCCATACAACCGATATATACGTGTAAATGAAGTGTATAAGCGTACACTTACATGTAACGATTGTAAATATATCTATTTATTCTTTGAAGAAGTTTATATTTTATGTTTTGTGAATTGCACTTGCTCTGGTGAAACCATTACGGACAATTTAGCGTGTCTTTAAATACAAAATGCACGAAACGAAATGTTCTTAAGACAACTCAAAACTAACGTAGTATTAGAAAAAAGTAGATTTTAGTGAACGGAATTTAGCATTATGTTATAAGAAATGTTTTTGGTTTTGCACGACAAATTCAAGCAAGTCATATCACAGTAAACTGGTTACTCAATCGCAACCCACAGTGTCCAATGAAATTAGTTTCACATCAAAACTGAAGACTATTATTGATTATGCATCATATGATCAAAGTTTAAGATACAACTCGATCAAGCTGTAATATCGCTCGGTATTCTCTTCTACAAAGGATCTTCACTCCTTATTAAATTGATGCCGTGTAAAAGGGTGTGAATTTCGAGGTAATTTCAAAATTTGACTATTATTGAGTAAACTTCACACTGAAATTTACCTGAAATTCACTTGATTCTTCTTGCTACATTCTATCTCCGAGGAGTAAACTTTTCACTCTTTTGTCATTAGAGGGCAGTATTGCTTTAAAATCTCCGATGATCAAGTAGACTTGTCTCAAAATCAGAGTACTTGCATGTATCATAATATATCGTAAATTTTATGAGTATATTCTTGTGTTCTTGCTATACAACTCATGTCGAACAAATTTGTTTGAAATACATTGAATGTTTTGCGTCTTGTAATCTTTAGATTTCATGTTTTACAACGCTTGGATAAATTTTGTGATGATATATAATTCACAACGCACACCTAACTCTCTCCTTTTAACTTGAAGGAGAAGAGAAGAAGAAAACACTCACATTTGCACATACCAGCACAAATATCAGTAGTTTGTAGTATTTTTTCACCGTAAGATGTGATGATTTCTATCAAATCAAAACTGATTACATCAGCGTGCCGACACTTGCCGGTCAGCTTATAATAGCCACATGCCGAACCTATCGGCTCGAGTGATAATTGTTAGTAATTGTACATAACCGTCTGTTTCTCGTCTGTGATACGTGTGTAAACTATTGTGTAGTTTATATAACCATGTCTTTTCATAATGTGTATGTATTCTATACTTCTGCACATGTATGTGGACAAAACATTATTTCGGTGCTGCGTCAATCGACAAGAGGTGAATAATATCGAACGGAATTAATCACATTCTATCTCTATAATCCGTCCCTCTTGACTTTTTGTAGAGTATCAGTATAGTCAGTGTCAGTGTTACATAGAGTTTAGCCATAGCTGTAGATCGATACTTTACTATTTACATATTTGCACATGCAAATTATGTGTCTAAATGAATATTCATAAGTTGGTCGACTATTCGTTTAACAATCGATGTACTCACTTTACTGTTACATGTTATCGATCGATACACGGTTAAGTACAGTATGTTCAACCGATAAAATTATGTAAATGTGATAATGATAATGATAATGCTGATAACAATGAAATTAACTTTAAAAAAAAACAGAAAAAAAAAGATAAAAATCGCCTAAAATTGGCCGGCAAAGTGCAATCAAACTAACAACTCATTCCTTTCTGTCAGTGAGTTATTACTGATAGAATTTTGGTTCATACATTCCATGTTGGTGGTAGGGTAGCAATTGATTTTTGCATATTCATCAGCTTATTTGCCTGATATTCATAAGGTAATGAATATACAAATTATTTCGACTTTGGAATAATTTGGTGTATTCTGAATCCAATGATGTTATTATTATGGGAATCGGTGCAATATTATCACAGTTTCATTTCTGGCACTTATATTTACATCAGCCCCCACCCCATCCCCGCACCCCCACCCTCGGGTTAACAGTCAAACTGTGATTAACAGGGGTAAATCTGTAAATTTGGGGCGAGGTTATTGTAAAGTTACTAGTGAGATAATTTTAAACGCAATTTTCTCTTGGGACTGTACAACTGGGAGTGACATGCCAGTATGTTGTTGTACATGTACGTGTAGTTTGTGTAAAAACACCATTGTATCACGTTTTGGAGTACGAATTTGTCAGTGCAATATTAGTTTTAAGTTGTTTTCGTTATTGTAGTAATTAGGTGATATTATTCTACCATTTAACATTATGTACATACTTCACTGTGGTTGGAATTTGTGTTGAATTTGAAATCATGTATACATTTATTTCTTTGTGGTGGACTAGTTAATTATTAATTAGTCCTGGTACCGCAATGTGTGCTACACTTTGTATTCATGGCAAAGGTTGTGGGATGACTAGTCTTCGCGAGCCAGTCGCATAGACGAACTCAGTCTTCGCCTAACAGTAGATAATAGAACAAGTGCTATATATACTCAGTATATCAAGTAGGTTTGCAAGACTAACTATTGAATAGACATCAATAGCCCGGCAGCCATTAGTTACAGAATGCCATCGCATTTAGATGGAAGAAAAAAAACTTTTCATAGAATAGGATCTCGCAACGCGGCAACACTAAAAGACACAAAAGAGCTAAAATTATGTGCAAAAATAAATTAATTCTGAGAGCATGGACACGAACAACGTATCTTAAGTAACAAAATGACATTAACTACAATTTTATCCATGGAATAAGCTTGAGATTCTTGCAGATAATACCCGGCAGAAACATTATGTGCCCCATAGCCTACACAGCATATACGTACCCAATTTCCGGTCAGGCAAAACTTTTAAATAAAAATAAAACAAAAGTTTCGGAACGATTTATTGGCCTTGTTCTGTTGAAATTGTTCATCTATTTCATATCCACGACTTTATTGGGTTTTCGCGGGAAGTATCGATATCACAATACTTACTTACTACTAATAAAACAAAGGGGTAATTAAAGGTGTATTTTCTTCGCAAGCATGCTTCATGAACTCTCAGTGAGTGGGAAGGCGTGATTTTTTTTTATCTGATTGTTGTATATTTTCTTTCCTGATCGGGCGTAGTTACTTCTCGTGACTCGTCCACGTCAGGTGGCGGTTGCCATGGTAGCGATTCCGTTACCATGGCTACAGTATGCCGTCACTGATGGTGCTTATCACAGCGACTGAATGCCATTCACTGCCAGGGTTATTGAGTAGCTTAGAAAAAATAAATAAACGGAACACGGAGCTTTCTTGAAATATTCGGAAATATTTCGCGAACTTTATTTGCACGATAAAAATGTATAACTCTTTGCTTAAAAGGGCAAACCAAATGCTATGCATGTGCAATTGATTATGTAGATTTAGAAAATGGACATTCTGATGTGTACACCATATTTATAAAATGTTTGTTAATCGTACTTTTCCATCTGGTTCTTGGTCAGACTTTTTACCTCTGATTTTTCTCAGATCACGCTGTGGGCAAATATCACCCTTTCCCTAAGATCATATGACCACACCCATTTCGCTGACCACGCCCAAGTATCATTGGCCACAAGCCCACACCCCGTGGTAAGAACAGCGAAAATGTGTGATGCGCCTTTGTTCTCAATACAGTATAATTAATGTGCAAGTTGATAGTGAGGAGGGTTAAATGAACAAGACAGAAAACGAAACAAAATATAAACCTGGTGGAGTCATTGACCGGGAAAACAGCAACTAGCAATTAAATTTGGATTGGATTTCAACCGTTATATTTGCAATGTATACCGCTTTTATGAAAGCAGTAAAAAAAAATGTATATAGGCCTATAGGCCTACGGCTACCGAATTTGATGTGGTAACCGATATAAATACGGTTTCCTTCTGAACATCACGACAAAGGCTTAAATTTTATCCGAAAGCGGCATGCGGTGTTTACTTAGGGTCCGCATAATTCGGGGTTTAAGCTGTTTGAAATAAGGGTACATAACTGGGATCAACCGGGAAGTAATATCCAATCACAAATTTGGATATATTCATAAACAATTGGATATATCCAAGGACAGTATGCGATGTTTCCACTTATAATAAATATTGCTTGTATTTAATGCATTATTCGAGTTTACCGATTTCATGGTCTAGCTCTTGTGTAAATTTAGTTCCAACATAATGTTGAATCGTGGTGGATGGTGGATTTTTACGAACAAATTATTGAAGTAACTTATGTATATATCGATTTGCATTTGGTTTAAGTCATTATTATTTATTGTCCTAAGGGACAACCTCGATTTCGAGTGAACGTACGTGCAACATCATAAATAACGAGAAAAAATGGGATTCTTTATGGTAGAGTTTTAGTGCACGCCCTGAAACGTGATGACGTCACCAGCTGAGTTTAGCTGTCTGACTTGTTCCTCTCCGTCTCATGAGGGCGTGCTAGTTTGTATAGATCATAATCTTACACATTTTTTGCTGGAACAGGGAGAAACTTGTCGTTGTGTATATAATTACTGTTTTTGTAGAGTATGTTTTCAGCAAAAATGTGTAACGGTATTGTGCTTCCTGTGCCATGTCTAGGCGAGTTGGTTTGTTCGAAGTAAAACAATTGCAATTATTGCTATCTCTTTTTCTGAATACATACGGCTATATTATAGTCTTGTACGGAACAAAGGAACTACTTATATTACTAAAACTGTAATACAATGCTGTTCTTAAATTATATCAAAACCGATGATTTAGATACTTCTTGTGTCAAATCGACATCAAATCGAATTTATCTCGTGTTAAGCAACCACTAGTTTCTTCGGAGACACCAACTGTCTCTAGACGTGGCATCTTTGTCTCTCTGCACTCTTTTGTAGTCTATCCATTCATCATTCATTCCGCACCCTTCAACTATCTTTCATCTATTTTTCCATCTTTCCATCATCACGCACATCGCACCATCTAATATTTCATCTTTCATCTATTAACGTTAACCCATTTCGCACTCATCTCTCGTCGGCAAGTTCAACTTTGATCGCCGTGTCACTTTGTAGTAGAACACCTAATTCATGTACTAATAAATTCTCACATTTCACAATCCATGAGCCCTCATTCGGGTCAAATGCGATCGTCGATTTATCGCGTTACTTTCTGGGAGATGGGTCGACAACATGTCGATTCGTGACCAATGATGTACATGGCAAGGTGCGCTTTTAGTTGAGTTTCCACTCATTTTGTCAACAAACTGCAAAATGTCACATGTGATGCATTCACAAGATTTGTAAGCAGTATATCGCGTTCAGTTGGTCGACTTTCACTCTGCGAAGATCTTGGAAATGCTTTTGCTAACCCGGGAGTGGGACCCTCTCGTGGTATGGACGTTGGTGGCGCATGATTTGTGAAATGGGAGAATTCTTGGGTTGTAGTGGGTTAACTAACACATTCATTAACACTCACTTGCACATCCTTTTCTGCACCCTTTCGCTATGTAGATAGGAATAGTCCACGCGATGTGTACTATTCGATAGACTAGATTCATCGTATAACATTTTCATTACTAACATTTTCCTAACACAATGGTCGCGATGACCGAGTCTGCTGCCCTCATTTGCCCAAATTTGTACATGTACAGAAAAATGTAGACTAATGTTTAGATATATCATTGTGCTGTCAATGATTTTGTCGATGTTTAATATGTTGTGATGCACTTCATATTAAATGGTATAATTATGCTGCTTTACTCATGTAAGCTGCACTATTATGTAGATAACCACAAAATGTGACTGTGCGCTATCGGTCATCAGAGGGCGCACTGCATGTTTTGTGGTGAAATTATCCACATCATGGATAATGGTTCGATTTAGAAAGCTGGCAGCAATGTGGTTTTCGTCGAATATAGTTTATTAATTTATTAAAGCTAATAGTTCGCTGTATATAGATATACCACGCTTTAAATGCAAAATCTTTTACTCATGCTCATTTATCATTAATATTATCATTAATATTTTCATAAGCTTTGTTTTACCACTGCTTATTGTATTGTAAATACATTGTAGTTCTCCGTAATTTGAACTGTCGTGGTAACGATAATCAAAAATTATTTTTGATCATTGTGCGCAGTTCGTTATTTATTAATTTATTTATGAATCGAAGGTAATTATGATTTCTAATCGATTCCTTTCTTTTAAGGGATCGATTTTAATCGATTCCTTTCTTGTAAGGGGATCGATACTGTGCCCTATATTTCTTTACAATGGTAGAAAGATAGACAAAATAGTGATTGTTGTAATGATGTCGTCATTGTTACACAAATTTGTGAAGAAATGTGGGCAGCATTCAATTAAAAAGATTCGAAAAAGTCACTGGAAATAATTTATATGTTTCTTCTCTTTGTCATAATATTGTATTTGTTTTCTCAGCAAAATGTACTGTGAATTTATACAAGATGCGATTCTGAGTGGATGCATATACATACGTGGCATTGGGCCCCTCAACTAAAAAAAAATGTCCTATTTTGGCAAAAGGAAGTAAGTGAAAAAGTGTCGATTTCCAAGAAACAAGAAACTTATTTCTGTCATTTTACATTGGCATCAATAGAATTTCAGCTCCATTTTGACTTGATATCTCTCAGCTGAATGATCGTTTCTTCTCACAGCATAGCTTAGGAAGCATATATATCAAAAAAAAACACAATTAGTAATTTGAGTGACGTCCACTTGCTTCTTTGTCAATTGATCCCCCAAAATTCCAATAAAACCACAACGCAACAACCAACCAAAAATAACAAATGCAGGTCACAGACCACACAAACACAACTCCACACACACACACAGCACACACACACACACAGCGACAACGCTGTTCGCTCACACTCAGCAGCACACACACACACACACACACCACACACACACACACACACGCATACCACGGCTATCACACACAGACACACACACACGAACACAGACATCACTCCACACACAGCAACGAAGTCATCTCAAAGCAGATACAGCAAGAAACGGATCACCATAGAGAGGGCAGATGGGGGTGGAGGTGGGAGGGGGGTCGGGTGGAGAAGCCAAAAAGGACTCCATCTAAAACTACCCAGGATGATTCATGATTGTACAGATGGCCACCCCCTTCATCATACTTTTGTTTCTACTCCCCACCCCCCTTTTATGACCCGCGATCCTCTGGACCGCTTCCTCTTTCTTGTGGATACCCTAACCATGACGGGGGCTGGGTTTCTTATAGGCAGAATGAAAGTCCGCCAGATGGAGAGCAAACTCGTTTTCTGTGTGTTGTGTGTGTGTTTTCTTAGTGGTGTGTGTGTGTGTGTGATGTGTGTGTGTGTGTGTGTGTGATGTGTGTGTGTGTAGGTGGTGTGTGTGTGATTGGTGTGTGTGTTGATGGTGTGTGGTGTGTGTGTGTGTGTTGTTTGAGTGTGTATGCCATGTATGTTTTGTGTGCTGGGTATGTATGTACAATGAATGTATTATTTATGCATGTATGACAGGAGTAACACTGCCGAGTCAATGGCACAATATCACATCCCCTCCCATCTCTTTAGTGGGGGAGGGGGGGGAAGGGGGAGGAGGGAATAGAGATTTTCTGATGCCATGAAAATGGCATCTTCATTTGGGTTTAGGGGTGTGTAGGACAGAAAAACAAGACACCCTTCTTCACCATAGCCCAGTCAGAATTGTCCTCACCACACAACACATCATATCGTCTACTGATAACCAGAAGGGCATTAACTCTGTACCTGTTGAGAACCAGAAGGGCACTATCACTCTACAAAGTCAGTGGCATTAGCCCCCTTCTGGTTGTCAATGTGTATTGATTTAACACCCTTTCCTAACAACCTACACACAAATAATGGATAACCCGGCACACTGGATAAAATCGTGTTTGTAAGAGTAGTATTCTATTTCATTTCAATACTTGTTTTAACAAAGGAAACAATAAATACGACTTTAAGATTTTATGTGCTACTCTGAATGAAAACATGATTAGATGGGGCACCAAAGTGTGTTTGCAACTCGTGCAACATTGGAAACACCAATGTCAGCTTGTCTTGGACATGAACCATGACATATTCAATTTAATAGTTTAATCAAGTCTGTATGTGCATGGATATATAAACCGGATGTTGCATGTTTTCTGGGGGGGTTTCCAAAACCAAATTTGCTGATACTCTTAATTTCTAGATTTGTGATTCTGAGGGAAAAAGGGGCAATTTATGCCATTTGTTCTTTTTCAACCAGTCATATGTACACTACTACACTAATACTTGGGACAAGTGATGGTACTTGTTACAAATGATACTCCATACATTATAACATGGATCTCTGAATTTCAATAATTGTGATCTATACACAATAATAAGACAAGCTAGTGAAGTCAGGGACAAGAGATTGATTGACACTGGTGACAATGTACTCTATCTTTGTCTGTACCAAGTAATGGCATATCTAATGCAGGCAACCAACACAAATTATCTTGCCTGTGGGACTAAAGGGGTTAAAGAATTTATATCACCATATGGACAACATTGCAGAAGTAATAATCAAACATAAGTTGAGAAAAAAATCTTGAATTTCACCCAATCAAAATCAAGTGTGATTTTTTATTTTTTTTTTTAGGGGGGGGGGGTTTAAACCTGTGTTTGACACCAACTTATTGTGCAACAAGACCTTGGTCTTTGTTTACAAGAAACTCATAATTTGTCAAAGGAGACACTTATGTGTCAAGACACCCTCAGGAAGAAGAAATGATCAAACACAAGTTGAAAAAAAATTCATAACTTGAATTTCAACTAATAAGCTTCAAACAATTAATAAAACGAGTGTTTTACTTTTTTTAACCTGTGTTTGGCAATAACCTCTTGTAATACAGGGCCTTGGTCTTTGCTTACAAGAAATTCATAATTTGACAAAGGAGAAACCTACGTTCTTGGGGTGACAAAACCTTGTATCTCAAAATTGTTAAATGTTCCTGAAAGCCAAAACACATGGCTTCTTTAACACAGTAACAAATGGGATAGTCATCATTTTACCTGGCGACAGTGGCTCTATTTTTGAGATTTGAAATATCAGATTTGGACGAAATAAAAATCTGGCTTCCTAGTTACATGAAAACCCCATTTTCACCCAAAATTGAGATACAACATTTTGTCACCCCAGGAACATTATGCATCTAGACTGCCTCATGTCGTTGGTTTGGGTTGGAGCGCGTCGACCATAAACAGCTTGCCGAAGCTCTGTGATGAGAGGCGCTTGATCTCGGAGCAGTAGTTCTTCATCTGTCCCGCCAGCAGCATGGTGTCGAGGCGTGAGGGCATGACGGGGGCTTTGAACAGCTTGGTAAGGTCCTTAAGTCCTATTGGGAGAGGGGCTTCCCACGGGCCTCGGGCTGATTTTCTTGTTGATGTAGAAAAGGAAGTTTAAAAAATAATTAACGAATGTTCACACTTACCTAATTAAGACTGGGGTATGTTTGGAGGCTGAAAGAACTGGGGGGGTGGGCCTACAGGGCCCCCTTCAGATCTTCGGCCGTTGATCGCGCGATGCGATGAATTAGTGACAACACGTCACCCATGTGCATAATCTAGGCAGTAATTTGTATATTTGATTGTTCAAAAAATTAGTCAAATTTTAATTTTAATCTAGTTAATTATGCTAATTTATGCATGAAATATAGAAATTGGTGTAAATCATATAAGTAAAGCCTTGTGCTTCATTTTTTTGTTTAAAGACTCTTTGGCGAGATTCTGATTGAAGGCACATTTAAAAAAATTCGTATCAAAATGTTTCTCTTGCTGTATTTATTGTTTTTGGGAATTTCTTATGTATTCTTTGTTTTGATTTTGTTTTTGTATTGTTTTTTCACACAATGGAAATTGTCGCGAATTATTTCGGTCATAAACAGCATAAAATTAGGTTAATTAAATATAAAAGTAATAAATAATCATAACAATTTATGAATTTGGGCTGACACAGAATTGCATTGAATACACACCGCAATTTCCATGTTTTTGGAGCGTTTTTGGGTTGACATGCAGTACGAAAAGTTGCGTAATTCGAGAACCGGTACGGCGTCGCAAATTTGGGCTAAAAGATGCCAAGACTTTTTCAAAGAAAAGTCATGAAATATCGCGGCATAGTCTTATCTGCGTTAAAAATTTATCGCAAAAAATGTCGAGGGGGGGCTTTAGGCCCCCCCCCCCCGTCTTTTAGGGTTAAATGGTTAGTGAGCATGATTGGGAACACTTGAAAATGCCTCAAGAACCAAATGAGTTGAAATGTATACGGAATTATACACTAGCAGGAGTGATCTCCCACGTGGGAGGATTTGTCTGAATTTGTTTATTTAAGAAGAATCAAGTATAAACATGGAGTATCTTAAATTTTATCCGGGGACGATAAAAATAAACCCCATAGAGAGCCACACCACAGGTTTCCGTGCTACAGTGAATTGCAATCATGACAAGATAATGATTTTCACAGGAGAATCCTTGATAGTTTACTTGATTCTAGACTAGTTTCAGCCCAAGTTGAGGACTACCCCCCATCATGTCATTTACCTTTAATGATTGGGTTCAGGATTTGCAGCGCCAAAACGGCCAATGAATGAAATCAGCTAAAATCATTCACAATGTAAAGATTATTATAATAAACACCTCTATATAAACGTTTGGTCAACTATGTAGTTTTAGTGAAAATCTGGATGGTTAAATTCAAAATTTGCAGAGCGATCGACAGCCCGTGATTTTATGGCAATTCCGTTAGTGTTGTCTGGCATGGCCTGTCAAACCAGAGCAAAAGGTCAAGCAAGAGTTTATGCAGCTGACCATATACTCAGCTACTGACCGCAGCGCTCAGCTGGTGTTGCGAATGCCTATGCTGAGCAAAATTTGAATCGACAGGACAATTTTCTGGTAACACCATCTTAATTAGTTTTTTCTAATTAAAACAATAAAGTTTTATGACATATGCTCTCAACTTTGACACACCATTCTGTTAGTACCTAATAACCATTTGGATATGATATGAAGTGAAGTGGGGTTTCCCAAATCCTAAACGCACATCTTTAAGGGCGAATAACTCAAAATCCATAAACTGTCACAAATTGCGACAATAACTCGGTACAACATGATGTAGTAACAATAGAGAAACCGACAACAAGTCAACTTTAACACGCAGTAACTTGTTAATTTTTGTATAATCAACCACTGATTAGTTGTCCATCCTTGAACTTTCGTTTGCCATATAAAGTCTGAGATGAAAAAAAAAATATACCACTATTTGATTTCAGGTGAAAAGGCAATGGTTTTTCAGTTAGATTTATGTTAAAGGCCTTCTGTGGGAAATTGCCGGGTCTTTGCAGACAACTGACTATCAAGTCAGTGAGAATTACACGCTTTGGTGTGATTGTGCTTTAGCCTGGTTGCAGTTTGGCGCAGGGAACGTTGATGAGTTGACGAATTTGTTGTTGTCCTGCAGAGTCATCTACTTGTCATCAGCAGCTCACATTCTTCTCAGAGTGTCTGTGAGACAAGGAAGAAGAAGTGCATGGAATTACTAGATCGATGAGATAATACCCCCCCCACTCCGTCATTATGTCCGACTAAATTGTCATAAATGTGCGAACTTACATGGAACGCAGTTTCTGACACACGAAATGTGTCCTGCCATCTCCCCCAAAAATGTGTGACCCAAATTCATGAGCACTGGTTAAAAATCTGAGGATAGTGTTTGATCGCAAGATTGAAATGGAACCGCCCCGCAACCATTACGTTCATTCCTAATACCTTCAACTTCATTTGGCGGGTAAAATGCCCCCTGACTTACTATAAATTTTTTTGAGAAAAATAGGAAAATTAGTATCTCACAAAAAACTGGAAAATAGTACGAAAAGTAAGGACAGTTGAAGGACTGTTAATAAACTGGCACATTCCAGTCAATTTAACTGACTGTGAATCAACAAGGTTTAGTGTTCAACCCATAATTACATCGTGAAGAGACTGAGGTAGTTGCGCTGACGATGTGACATGCCTCCAGATCACACACAGCATGGTGTTGATCAGATACAGTTATAATAATATGGATCTCCTAACAGTGTGAAGCTAAGCCGGATTTCCTAATGCTGGTGAGACAATTTGAAATTTGGGGTTAAATGGTTGATGAATGGATGGGAATTCGACATCAACTCAAAGTTGATTGAAACAGGCGAGGAAAACTTATGATGAAATAAATTGTCCTTGCACACGTCTTTCATAAAATCTTACACTTTACTTATACTTTTATGCAAATAGTCGAAATAATGTTGATTTGATTAAAAAAATACTGTATTTCTAGTATAGATGTTAGAAATCCTTCATTTAGGTGACATTACGTACCGGCCTCGCAGACTAAAACTGTTAAAATTAAACCTTCATTTCAAGATGTTGAAGATAGTTTTTATATCGAATTAAGATCATTAGAAATAGAAAGACATATTTAACATTTCTTCTTTGTCATAAAATGTACTATACATCTTGATTGTAATAAATGTTGGTATCTTTGCACTTATTACCGCTATGTTACATGTTAAATATCAACTTGACACGTTTTAAATCCGACTTCTAACTTACTATTTCATGTTCTGGCGAGAAACACTACTCTCTTTCTACATCAATCAGACTAGCGCAGGATTAAACTTAACCTTTTTTGGCTGGTTGCCAGATAATCGAGCAAGGCAACTTCTGGTTTCATTATTTACATGTAGTTGCCCAAAAAATTTTTGAGAATTTAAAATTTTATTGACCATTTTCACTATTCAGAAATGTAAAATTTGTGTTTCACACATTTCACTTGTAAAAAAACGTACTCGCTGGAGCAAGCA
>JZLH01S0034181.1:20298-34375 GCA_001188425.1 Eucidaris tribuloides
GACAGTGGCTCTATTTTTGAGATTTGAAATATCAGATTTGGACGAAATAAAAATCTGGCTTCCTAGTTACATGAAAACCACATTTTCACCCAAAATTGAGATACAACATTTTGTCACCCCAGGAACATTATGCATCTAGACTGCCTCATGTCGTTGGTTTGGGTTGGAGCGCGTCGACCATAAACAGCTTGCCGAAGCTCTGTGATGAGAGGCGCTTGATCTCGGAGCAGTAGTTCTTCATCTGTCCCGCCAGCAGCATGGTGTCGAGGCGTGAGGGCATGACGGGGGCTTTGAACAACTTGGTAAGGTCCTCTTCTGGGAGAGGGGCTTCCCCACGGGCCTCGCGGGCTTGATTTTCTTGTTGCTGTATGAAAACAGAAGTTTACAAAACATAATTTAACAATGTTCACACTTCAAAGGTTAGTGACATGATTGGGAACACTTGAAAATGCCTCAAGAACCAAATGAGTTGAAATGTATACCAATTATACACTAGCAGGAGTGATCTCCCACCTGGGAGGATTTGTCTGTAATTTGTTTATTTAAGAAGAATCAAGTATAAACATAGGAGTATCTTAATTTTATCCGGGGACGATAAAAATAAACCCCATAGAGAGCCACACCACAGGTTTCCGTGCTACCAGTGAATTGACAACAAGATTTTCACAGGAGAATCCTTGCATAGTTTACTTGATTCTAGACTAGTTTCAGCCCAAGTTGAGGACTACCCCCAATCATGTCATTTACCTTTAATGATTGGGTTCAGGATTTGCACGCCAAAACGGCCAAATGAATGAAATCAGCTAAAATCATTCACAATGTAAAGATTATTATAAATAAACACCTCTCATTAAACGTTTGGGTCAACTATGTAGTTTTAGTGAAAATCTGGATGGTTAAATTTCAAAATTTGCAGAGCGATCGACAGCCCGTGATTTTATGGCAATTCCGTTAGTGTTGTCTGGCATGGCCTGTCACAACCAGCAAGCAAAAGGTCAAGCAAGAGTTTATGCAGCTGACCATATACTCAGCTACTGACCGCAGCGCTCAGCTGGTGTTGCGAATGCCTATCTGAGCAAAATTTGAACTCACGGAAACAATTTTCTGGTAACACATCCTTATTAGTTTTTCTCATAAAACAATAAGTTTATGACATATGGATCTCAAACTTTGAACACACCATTTGTTAGTACCTATTACCATTTGGTAATGATATGAATGGAAGTGGTGGTTTTCCAAATCCTAAACCCATTCTTTCAAGGGGCGAATACCCAAAATCTCATAAACTGTCACGAATTGCGACAAAACTGGTACACAATGATGTAGTAACAATAGAGAACCAACAAAAGTCAACTTTACACCAGTAACTTGTTAATTTTTGTATGATCAACACTGATTAGTTGTCATCTTGAACTTCGTTTGCCATATAAAGTCTGAGATGAAAAAAGAAATATCACACTACTTTGATTTCAAGTGAAAAGAGCCAATGGTTTTCAAGTTAGATTTAGTGTTAAGGCCCTTCTGATGGGAACATATGCTAGGGTCCTTCTGGCAGACAACTGACTATACAGTCAGTGAGAATCTTACCCGTTTATGTGTGTATTGTGCTTTAGCCTGTTGCAGTTTGGCCAGGGAACGTTGATAGTTGACAAACTTGTTGGTGTCCTGCCAGAGTTCATCTACTTGGTCCATCAGCAGCTCCACATTCTTCTCAAGAAGGGTTCTAGGACAAGAAACAAAAAATTGAATGAACCCCTGTCAGACTACAGTAAAACCTCCATTCCTCCGTGATACAGAAAATGGAAAAAAATCACTATATAATCAGAAACATTATTTCGTATCATGAACCATTAAAAAAAATGGCAATTTATGGAATTTACATTCCATGACTAGGGACAGTGATATTCCGCAATAACGGAAAACGGACGGAATTTCCGGAAATCACAGCTTGAAACGGAAAATGATTTTCAAATGGAAAATCGCAGAAAACCTCTTTTTTCTCCAAAAACTCAGAACAAAAATCAGAAAAAGTTGACACAAAAACACACAAACAGCGAGAGATATTTGTTCCAAGTTTTATGTAAACGGAATTGTCAATTTTTTTTCATGTATACAAAGTCTATGGTAAAACAGAATTTCCATTTTTCAAACAAGTTGAAACGGAATTCAAGATTTTTGGAAACGGAAAAGGCATTTTCTTGAAACGGAAAATCACTGTCCCTACATGACATATGGGGAGGTGCTCGCATGTGACATTACAAAATTAAAACTTTGAAACTTCATAACTTTGTAAGTCTGTGGTAAATTTCCACCAAACATTCATTAAAACCAACTTGATGTCAGGGTGGACTTTCTCTTCAATCGACTGTTGAGGCCACAGGTTCAGGGTTCAAGCTTTGTAACTTACCCTGTTGAGAGACTGAGGTAGTTGTCGCTGCCCGGATGTGACATGCCTTCCAGCTCACACAGCATGGTGTTGATGAGATATGAGTTCCTGATCACGATTGGGATCTCCTCAAACATGTGGTCGAAGCTAAGCCCGGATTTCCTAATGCTGGTGTGAGAATTTGAAATTTGGGGTTAGTTGGCTCAAGATGAATCAATGGCAACATGACATCAATTACATTTCAATGAAACAGGTTGGAAGCAGTTTATGATGGAAATAAACATTTCACTGCACACTCTCTTTCACAACACACTTGCAAATAAAAAACAAACAAAAAAGATATCGTGTTTTAATGACAAACAGTAAGAAATCCATTCATTTAGCATGACATAACTTAGCTTTGCAGACCAAACATGACATTTACATGTAACATTCAACCTTTATTCTAAGACATTTGAAAATATTTTTATTACAATTAAGATTTCTTGGAAGGATATATTTCGGCATCTACTCTTCTTTGTGACTGATAACATGTATTTTATTGGTAATCACTGATTATGAAGACAGACATTCTTTTTCTTTATGGTGTATTAAATTCTTTTGTTACAAATGAAATTTTTTTGTCTCTTTCTTACGTCATAAATCGCCTAAGAATTTAACCAAAATGGAAAACAGCGTTATAGTAATCCTTTATGTATTATTATTATTACAATAATTGATATTCTTTGCATCAATGCTTCAGTTTACTTATTATGATGATGCACAAATACTTTTTTTCAGTTCCACTTTCACGTACAACAGCATATTTCAATTTCCTGCTAAAAACATGATTTCTGTTTTATAAGTAAATACCATGACAACACGTATTTGCTCATTTCTCAACAAACCTACCTTTCAATTGAAAATTCCATGTCCTGATACACACTCATGGCCTGTCTTGTGAGTCGGTAGGCCTTTAGACTGAGACTAGCCTTTGATGTCTTCACAGGATCTGGGCACAAAGGAAATAGTTATGTCATTATTCCATAGGTTGAAATACCAAGCAATTCGGATTAAAGGCAGGGCATCTCTTTTGCATGCTTAAAAATTAACATTTTGTGAATGGCATTTAGAAGAAAATGCCATCTGGGAACCTTTAGCAAAATATTGGAGCTAGAAACTCAGTTTTAGTGGAATTATAGTGACCGTAAGACTCTGATTTGAATTTTTTTCTTGCGAGAGAAAAGTTCCCTACCATAGAATGTATACTTTACGGCTATTGTTTTTCTTTTGCATTTTTCAAATTCTACTGTAGGTAAATACTGACCCCCAGATTTCACAGACATGCCCTTCATCAACAGCCTAAGACAAGGTTCAAGATCTTACTTCTAAAGGTTAGTGACATGATTGGGACACTTGAAAATGCCTCAAGAACCAAATGAGTTGAAATGTATACCAATTATACACTAGCAGGAGTGATCTCCCACCTGGGAGGATTTGTCTGTAATTTGTTTATTTAAGAAGAATCAAGTATAAACATAGGAGTATCTTAATTTTATCCGGGGACGATAAAAATAAACCCCATAGAGAGCCACACAACAGGTTTCCGTGCTACCAGTGAATTGACAATAATGAGTCAACGTTTGACTACAAGATTTTCACAGGAGAATCCTTGCATAGTTTACTTGATTCTAGACTAGTTTCAGCCCAAGTTGAGGACTACCCCCAATCATGTCATTTACCTTTAATGATTAGGTTCAGGATTTGCACGCCAAAACGGCCAAATGAATGAAATCAGCTAAAATCATTCACAATGTAAAGATTATTATAGATAAACACCTCTCATTAAACGTTTGGGTCAACTATGTAGTTTTAGTGAAAATCTGGATGGTTAAATTTCAAAATTTGCAGAGCGATCGACAGCCCGTGATTTTATGGCAATTCCGTTAGTGTTGTCTGGCGTGGCCTGTCACATCCAGCTAGCAAAAGGTCAAGCAAGAGTTTATGCAGCTGAACATATACTCAGCTACTGACCGCAGTGCTCAGCTGGTGTTGCGAATGCCTATCTGAGCAAAATTTGAACTCACAGAAACAATTTTCTGGTAACACATCCTTATTAGTTTTTCTCATAAAACAATAAGTTTATGACATATGGATCTCAAACTTTGAACACACCATTCGTTAGTACCTAACTACTATTTGGTAATGATATGAAGGGAAGTGGTGGTTTTCCAAATCCTAAACCCAATCTTTAAAGGGGCGAATACCCAAAATCTCATAAACTGTCACAAATTGCGACAAAACTGGTACACAATGATGTAGTAACAGAAGAGAACCAACAAAAGTCAACTTTACACCAGTAACTTGTTAATTTTTGTATAATCAACACTGATTAGTTGTCATCTTGAACTTTGTTTGCCATATAAAGTCTGAGATGAAAAAAAAATATCACACTACTTTGATTTCAGGTGAAAAGAGCCAATGGTTTTTTAGTTAGATTTAGTGTTAAGGCCCTTCTGATGGGAACATGTGCTCGGTCCCTTTTGCCAGACAACTGACAATTCAGTCAGTGAGAATCTTACCCGTTTGTGTGTGTATTGTGCTTTAGCCTGTTGCAGTTTGGCCAGGGAACGTTGATAGTTGACAAATTTGTTGGTGTCCTGCCAGAGTTCATCCACTTGGTCCATCAGCAGCTCCACATTCTTCTCAAGAAGTGTTCTGTGAGACAAGGAAGAAGAAGATGAAATGGAATTACTAATATCACTGAAGGTGAATAATACCCCCCCCCCCCACTCCGTCATATCCGACTAAATTGTCATAATGTGCCACTACCATGGCAACGCAGTTTCTGACACACGCGAAAAATGTGTCCTGCACATCTCCACCCCAAAACCAATGTGTGACCCAAATTTCATGAGCACTGGTTAAAATCTGAGGAAGTAGTTTGATCCGCAAGATTGGAAATGGACCGACCGCCCGCCCAACCATACGTTCATTCCTATATACCCCCTTCAAACTTCATTTGGCGGGGGTATAATGACCCCCTGACTTACTATAAATTTTTTTGAGAAAAAATAGGAAAATTAGTATCATCACAAAAAAGCTGGAAAAAGTACGAAAAGTAGGACCAGTTGAAGGCCTGTAATAAACTGCCACATTCCAGCACATTTAACTGACTGTCGAATCAACAGGTTTAGTGTTCAACCCCATAACTTACCCCGTTGAGAGACTGAGGTAGTTGTCGCTGCCCGGATGTGACATGCCTTCCAGCTCACACAGCATGGTGTTGATCAGATACGAGTTCCTAATCACTATCGGGATCTCCTCAAACATGTGGTCGAAGCTAAGCCCGGATTTCCTAATGCTGGTGAGACAATTTGAAATTTGGGGTTAAATGGTTGCAAGTGGAATGGATGGCAATTCGACATCAATCAAAGTTGATTGAAACAGGCAGGAAACACTTAATGATGAAAATAAATGTGTCATTGCACACCGTCTTTCATAAAATACTTACACTTTACTTATACTTTATGCAAATATCGAAATAAATGTTGATTTGATTAAAAAAATACTGTATTCTAGTGATAAATGGTTAGAAATCCATTCATTTAGTGACATTACGTAGCTCGGCACTCGGCAGACTAAACAATGTTAAAAATTAAACCTTCATTTCAAGATGTTTGAAGATATTTTTATTACAATTAAGATTCATTAGAAAATAGAAAGACATATTTCAACATTTACTTCTCTTTGTCATAACATGTACTTATACACTCCTTGATTTAATAAATGTTGGTATCCTTTGCATTATTACTCTATGTTACATGTTATAATATCACTTTGACACGTTTAAATTCAACTTCTACTTACTATTTCAATTTCCTGCGAGAAACACTACCTCTCTTTCACATCAATCAGACTAAGCCAGGACTAAACATTAACCTTTTTGGCTGGTTGCCAGATCGAGCAAGCAAACTTCTGGTTTCATTCATTTACATGTAGTTGCCCCAACAAAATTTTTAGAATTTAAAATTTTATTGACCATTCACTATTCAGACAAGTAAAATTTGTTTCCACACATTTTCACTTGTCAAAAAAACGTACTCGCCTGGAGCAAGCGGGAAAGTGCTAATGCTGAGCCCAGACTATCAAGCAAATAACCATGGCAAGATTATGTGCTTAATTGTCATCAAACCTACCTTTCAATTGAAAATTCCATGTCCTGATACACACTCATGGCCTGTCTTGTGAGTCGGTAGGCCTTTAGACTGAGACTAGCCTTGGATGTCTTGACAGGATCTGGGGAAGAAGTGGACAGGTTACATGTTGTTATTCCCAAGGTTTATTTTTCTGACAGTTTGTTATTGTGAAGGTTCGAATACTACACAATTTGGATTAACAAACTCTATTTAATTTTTTGAGTAATGCGCCCTCAAGTACAGATGTACATGTATAGGACATTTGCGCATTTGGAATATCAAACCTTCGGAGTAACAAACATCACACAAGTATTAAAACAATGATGTGATATGGCACAGACAAGGACTGTTAATCTGAAAGGCATGACTTTATATTTTACAAATTATGCTGGTATGGGACAATGGGACTTAGACATAACTAAGGTTTTAACCAATTGACCGGACTATTCATTTCATTCACAAATGAGCATGTTTTAACTCATATTTATGATTTTGTTACACTGCGTAGAAGAATGAAAACAGAAAAACAAATCCAAACTTCAGTATTGTTACAAAAATAGTTTGTCTCATAAGTTCTCTGGGAAAGAATAACCTACCCGATAAAAATATTACATAATTGGAGGCTCTTTGGAGCATACACTATTCAATTGTTTCTCTCCAGAAGAAGGAAGTCATACATGTATGAAGTCCGAGGAGCTGAAACTTTTTTGTCCAGAGCAGAGTATCTTACAAGCCACACAGAGCTGCCTTAAGGAAAATATGGTGGAAATACATGGAGTGACTAACCATAAATTAGGACGACAGATTCTTCTATGGAGTGCTGGTAGTTGTACTGTGAGTCTAGCAGTGCTTTTGTAAGGAATGTACCATACTTTGTAGACTGGTACCAGCCGACGTGGAGGTGGTCAATGTTGACATGCCTTAAATTCCTCATCATCTCCATTTGATATTGTACTGGAATGATAACCATGTGAAGAAGGAAACCATTATACATCAACAAGTTACACAAACTTAAACATTACTATCTTGCATTGGTGGCATTTTTCTCCCCTGATCGGAAGCTAAGTACTCCTAATTATAATTGGCAGTGGTTACAGCAGCATGGGCTGACAAGATACCACCGTGGAAGCTGGATATTAGCACAAGGGTTCAACTATCAGGGTGGGCATGAACTAAGAAGTATCACATTCAGGCTTACATTCAAAGTTTTATTCATTTATTTATATTCATTTGCTTTTTTATCTTTTAGCAACTGCCCCTAAAAAAAGAACAACGTTTTATTTTCTTACTTTTTGAAAACCCCTTTCTTCCTTAATTTCTGTAACTTTTCCATTTCCTAACATCAGAATTGTCTTTGCTTTCGATCACAAATTCTGTTTTCTTCAGTTTTTTCCTCAAATCCACTGATTTTCTGACAGCTTGCCTTACACCTCCTGTAAGATTATAAACATACTCCAACAGTTGCTGTAGACTCCGATTTATTAGAAAACACTCTTATGACCATTTTCACAATGGAAACACTTACCATAACAGAAACACCTAAAGACCATTTTCATAATAAACAATTTTTTTTTCAAAACGAGTTGTTTGTTACAACAAATCTGCAATTTTTTTTTTTCATGTTTACTGTAAAATTCAAGTTATTTTTTTTTTAATTGTAAACACGAACATACTTTACCCCAAATCAAGTGTACTGCAACAACCAAGACCTAATATAAACACAACAAAAAAGTAACTAACCCCTTTTTCAAAATACTATAACTTAAAAAAGAACGGTGTTGAGCACAATAATTTGGCAAGGATGTTCCTGCACTAATTGACTAAATTCTGTGAAAAAATGTGATTGGTCCGTGAAGTCATGCATGAGTGAGCACATATTAAAGGCAAAAGGTCACTTTTCAAAAGTCACACGGGTCATTTTGGGGGGTTTTTGATGCAGGATTTTGACAAATTATGTTTCTGGTGAATGATTAATCGCTATTTATGTTAATCATCTATCGTTTGATCCTCTCATACGTTCTTTGGCACTTTTGCATATTTTACGCTTCGGTGAGCGCAATTTAAAAATGTCCACCCTTTCTCGATTTTGAAATTATAAAATCCATTACATGTAAATTTACTGCAAAAAATTAAATCTGAATTTTTTCAGCAAAATGTATCTTTACGTGTCGTACGAACATAAGAGGTTGTAACCATGACATGGTTGAGTGAGCACACTTTATAAATAAAGGGGAAAATGTCATTATTTACCATTATTTTGGCATAAGAGATGACTCCTGTGACTTTTGAAAAGTTGCATTTTCACCTTTAATGCATGCTCATTCATGCATGACCCAATAGACCAATCACATTTTCACACAGAAGTTAGTCAATGAGTGTAGGAACACTCTTGCCAAATTATTTTGCACAAACTTGTTTTGCTAAAAAGTTATGGTATGTTGAAAAGGGGGGTAGTTACTTTTTTTGTTGTGTTTAGAATATATTTGGGATTGTCATTACTGTATCTACATACTTGTATATGCAAACGTTATGATTCATAAAACTCCATAAAATTGGTTTCAGCTACATGTAACTAGCATTTTGTAATAAAGAGCAAAAACGATGATGTCAAACTGGTTCGAAAAAATATGTGGGGACAATTATAGCCAAGCCATAACTTAGTGCAACTGCAGCTCTCCTATTTGTACAGTGTACATGAAAAAAACAACCAGCCATTATCCAAACATATTACTGAACCAGAGTGACGTCACACTCCGGTACTCTTTTGATGCTGAACTCACCATCATCGAACTCTTCTTCATCAGCTTGCTTCGGGAAGGGAAAACAGTTTGTGATTTCCAGGGTGTCTCCCTGGACGAGACCCAGCAGGACACCTTGTACCATCTCCCCATCGCTGCCTCCTTCCTCCTCACAGTGTTTGATGATCTTCAGAACAACCTGGTATTAGCAGAGAGGATAAGAAAAAAAATTAAGTTATTGTAGGAACAACTAAAATGTGTTTGGCATTATATTATATTCTGCACAATCATTTTGTAACTGAACTGTGAAAGACAATTAAATATCAAATTGAGAATGTACTTGTTATTAAAAAATGAATTGTACCAATTAATATCCCTGATCTGTAGTCTAATTACAATTCACCCCATCCAAATCATTAATTTCTGTATTGTTGAAGATGGCTTATATTGTTTTAACATGCATTTTCTAAGGACCTAATGATGAGAGATCTTGTGTGTTAGTCTCCAATGGGCTATATGATTTATTTACTCATTCAATATGTAATTCATTACACTTTGATCTAATTATTTTATTACACATTAATTTGTAGGAATCTGCATTTTAATTTAAATGATTCCTTCGCTATCGTTCATTTTATTTTCCCAGCAACTTGAATTAGATTTAGACATACTAGATTTACATGGTTTCAATCTACATAGATTCTAGATCTAGAAACAGATGAAATTACAAAGTCAAAGACAGTGAAATAAATTAAACATTATACCGTAATTTGTCACATTAGATCTAACAGTAACACATTTCAATTCAATTCCTTTGGCTTCGTTCACTTTAGTTTTAAGAGACAGATTCAATTCCACACCTACTACGTATGTGGTCCTGACATGCCTGAGCAGAGCTGTACGGACCATACGCCCAACACTGGAAAAACAAACCAAAGTTTGTACTATGTGGATTGAATGATCCAGTCCCGCCAAAACATGACTGGGCAGAATTTTGTTCAGGACACTGGGCAAAAACTTTAGAAAATAAAAAAATGAAATTGAAATGGTCATCCTTCATCTTCACCAGGGCGCGACAAACCCGCTTGCCTGCTTGCCCGGGGCAAGTGAAAACCACGGGCGGGCAAGCAAAGATCAATTTCAATTGCCCGATCGGGCAAGCGGTGATTTTCAAAATGAAAATATTAAAACACAGACATTAGCTTGATAGAACTTGGACAAATTCAAAACATTCCCCATAATAAAAAAAACCGGGTGAAAACCGCAAACACAGAACAAAATTACCCTCAGTTCTGTTCGAAAACGACGTAAACAAAGTATGAAAATGAAGCGCTAATTCACCGACTCTCTCGTGCGCACGGATATGCATCAGAGGAATGCTACCTTTTCTGTCAAATTACCGTTGAGGGGCCGCATGTCAAAGAGGCAGGAAACATCGACCAGGCTCGATCGGGCCGCGCCGCCCAGGCTTTTTCAATCATCAATGTTTTATTATCCCGGTAGCGTAAGGCTAAACATGCGGAGAGAGAATATTTTTTTGTAAAGAAAAGACCGTTTAAAATGTGATATTTTTTGCGTGAGTAAAGCCATTCATTGGTTGTTGATATTTGTTACCAAATGATAGAGGTTTACGTTCGTTTTTAAAAAATATTATTACTTATACAATCGTTTAAAACTGTTTCATAAACGGCAGTCAATAATTGACTGATGATTTCAGTCCCACACATTGTAATCGATGTTGGGCCTGTAGTCGGAAGTCCCTATGGCATCGAGTGATTCGGAGTCAAAACTCCGCATTTCTGGAGTCGGGCCCATACATATGTCACCTGGATTTTTAACAGTTTTTATTTTTTCAACGATTTTGGTATTACTGAAATTATTAAGATAAATATTTTGGGAGAGATAATAGATTCAGGCCTATCTTTTCTAAAAGTATTAATTTTAGTTTAATACTATAAATTTGTATCTAATCCGTTTTTTTTTTTTTTTTTACTGTTGACAAGCGTTGTCATTGTCGTACATTGACCCAAGTTCAACCCATCACTGTCTTTTGGAGGTAAGCATTTATTGAAACAGTAGTTGAGGCTTACCAGTCATAGTGATTAATTTTTCATAGTCATTCGTGAAATTTAATAATTGATGACATTCTACTGTCACTCTGATCACTTCTTTGCATATTCTGTTTCCTTTGATGCAGGGCTAAGCATCATAGGCCGGTGGCTGAGCAGTTTTACTTGCCAAGAGTAAAGTTCATTTTTGTTAACTGTTATCAAAACACTTGTAAATAAATGTTCGTGATATTTTTTACTTTTAAGAAATATTAAAAACAAAGAAAAAAAGAAAATTTGGGCAAGTACTTTTTCCTTGAGGGCAAGCCTAAAACAAATTCACTTGCCCGACAGGGCAAGTGAAAAAAAAAAATTTGTAGAGCTGTTGTTCACTATTGCCAACTATCCATTTGGAGCAATATTTTGATAATTTTGTTTAGAAAGGTGAATTTCGGAGCACATTCTTGTGCCAAGACTGCATGAAAACAACCATTGAACCAATCATTACTTTACTAGGTAGATTCACAAAAACATAAATTCCTTTTAATTTCTTATTTACACATGAAAATAACTAGATAAATATTCCAAATGCAATATTCCAGCAACTAAATTGTGATCGCATTTGAGAAATGTTAGAAATTAATGCTCAAACTGTCACCATGATTGGCCGATTTTTTGTATATGTGCGTTGTCACTCGATAATTATCATTAATAATTCATATGGGCGCGCGGGCTTGATGTCCGTCGAATATTTGATGGTGCGCTGAATCTCGCGCGAACTGGCTGTGCCGAGATCGAGTTCGCATCTGCGGCAGCAATGCATACGCGCAGGCCACGTGTCGTTGACCCATGCACGCGGCCTGAGCCAGCCGGTCTGGGCGGGGGGCGCGGCGTGCACCGGCTGGGCGTCATTACTGAGTGCATCAGCAATGCCACAACGCAGCACTGCGGCGTGCTGCGCTAAGAAAAAGTTCCACAGTTTTAGAATTCGCAATATTTTTTGTGGGTGAGATGTGTATGATTCTGACGGGTATATTATGATGATACAAACTCACATTTTTCACACGAGTTTGTCACAACTTAACCAATTTAACATTGTTCTTTGCCAATAATCTCTCCCATATCGATTTTCACTCAGTAGTCTGGCTTCCAGATGATAACTTTCCTGTTGATGGATGACGTTTTCTTTTGCGGTGATAGCATGGACCATACTTTCCAATCATGCTGCATCCAGCGAGTTAGGGAAAACTAAGATGTTATCTGGAATCAGACAAGTTCCCTCTCATCGCGTATGTCGCGTTGATTAATTTGGACGAGAGACTAATTAACTTATCAAATTTCATCAAATGATATTTATATTTTTTTTTTTTATGTATGAGAACTGATTGGTTTTGGGTTCTTTTTTTTTGATAGAGGAAAGATAGAGAAAAAATAATCATCTACATTCAGGAATGTACTGCCCGAAAATAAAATTAAAGGAAATTATATATTAGAATTTTTGAAGATTGTAATCATAAATAGTCATCAATAATATCTGTATTTAAATATTATTGTTCATGTTCCTCGTTACGCCAGGCCATCCAGAGCAAGGTCGCGTTTTTGTATTTAGATTTTGTTTTTGTTTCACTAAGGTCTTAGTGGAAGTTTAATGTTCATTTGTAAATCATTGTCATAATTAACTTCTTGTTCAATCGTACATGTAATATTCCTTGTATAAGAGTGTACATTTCATTTTTTGTTTATATTCTCAACTAATAAAATATATATCTGTTTGGTTTGTTTTTTCTTCAAATTTGAATCCGTGGAATATTTGATGTTTTATTTTAAATGCGTCAAGTTTCAATCACTGCGACTTTCATGTTAATTTGCCTGGATTGCTTATTCTATTTAGACTGTTCAACTGAATGAAATATTAAGTGTCATCCATACGTTATTAATCATTCAAATATGTTGCTAAAATTCCATGTATCGTTGCCTGTTTGTATTAATTGCCAGTTTGTTGATAAACTCACAATCAAATAAAATGGACAATGATATCAATTTCACTTTTTTTCATTTTTTATCACAAAGGAATTCTGCAGTATTTTTCATTATTTCTCAAAATTACACTTATAAATTTTTGTGGTCACACACACTCATGCATACACACGTACCACACACACACACACACACACACACACACACACACACACACACACACACACACACACACACACACACACACACACACACACACAAACACAAACAACACGTCATGGCAGACACAAACTCGTACGCAGACACACAGTGCAGTCACTGACCGTGACCCGTAACGTAAGTCACCCGGCAGGAGCCGTGTCAGATTGGGTCGGCCGCTGCCCTGCTGCAAGACTTGCAGAAGGGCAGCTCCCCGTCTCGGTCAGCAGTCTAACGCGGCCGCTGGCCGCTGGGGGCTGCTGCCGTCGCAACTGTAGCCATCTTTCAATGCACCGACCAGCAGGTCGGCATAGCAAATGATTAACGTCAATTGCAAAAAAAATTATCCATTTATTTCGAACATGCATGAATGGTAATTAAATGATTTTTAACTGAAAGGTTGATCTGAACAAATATCAAATCAAATGGGCCTTTTTAAATTGGATTTCAGAAATACTACATAACGTCTATGTTAGCAAGACTCAGTTATTTGAACATGCAAACGCCATTGACGTACGCATGAACGGGAATCCCCGCACGCGCGAACGATAG
>JZLH01S0034200.1:6429-19354 GCA_001188425.1 Eucidaris tribuloides
TGTGTGTGTGTGTGTGTGTGTGTGTGTGTGTGTGTGTGTGTGTGTGTGTGTGTGTGTGTGTGTAGTGTGTGTGTGGTGTGTGTGTAGTGTGTCGGGTGGTAGGTGTGTGTCGTGTGTGTGTGTGTGTGTGTGTGTGTGTGTGTGTGTGTGTGTGTGTGTGTGTGTGTGTGTGTGTGTGTGTGTGTGTGTGTGTGTGTGTGTGTGTGTGTGTGTGTGTGTGTGTGTGTGTGTGTGTGTGTGTGTGTGTGTGTGTGTGTGTGTGTGGGTGTGTGTGTGGGTGAGTGTGTTTAACTTCCGCATGTTTTTGTTTTCTTAAACATGTTAAATGTAGGCCCTAAACCCCTTCATCCAATACTAAGGTTTATGCATATGAACCTTATATTCAGTAGTGTGTATTTGTGTGTGTCTGTATGTGTATCTGTGTTTAACTTCCGTATTCAACACTAAATATTGCAAGATGCGTATGAGCCTAATATTCAGATCGGTGTGGTGTTTCTGTTTGTATGTATTATCTCTGTGTGTCTATGTGTGTGTTTGTGTGTGTCATTGTGTGTTTCTGTTAAATTCCTTATTCTACACCAAATATTACAAGATGAATATGAGCCTAATATTCAGATGGGCGTGGGTGTGTGTGTTTGTTTGTTGGGGGAGCAATATGCTGGATAATTATAATATACGTCTTGGGGAAAACAAGAAATGGGTTTTATAAACTGGACGGTTGTTAGAATTTACGGGAGGGGGATATAATATGCAACCTGCTTAAAATAAATCAATTATACGTAGATTAATTTAATAAGGGTGGATTTATGAAAATGTACTATTACTTGATCAAAAAGGGAGAAATTCGTGACATGATTTTACATCACGACATATATTTAGTTAACAACGACAGGGTGAAATTACAATAATTGTACCAGTGTTGATGTAGTCAATGATAGCATCAGATCCTCTTCCATGGTAAAAGTGGCGCAATGTGATTTTATGATTTCGCTGTTCAGTAAAGATTACCTCGAGATCCACATAAGTAAATTAAAGGAAATAATATATATATAATAATATAATATAATATAATATGCAACCTGCTTAAAATAAATCGATTATACGTAGATTAATTTAATAAGGGTGGATTTATGAAAATGTACTATTACTTGATCAAAAAGGGAGAAATTCGTGACATGATTTTACATCACGACATATATTTAGTTAACAACGACAGGGTGAAATTACAGTAATTGTACCAGTGTTGATGTAGTCAATGATAGCATCAGATCCTCTTTCATGGTAAAAGTGGCGCAATGTGATTTTATGATTTTGCTGTTCAGTAAAGATTACCTCGAGATCCACATAAGTAAATTAAAGGAAATAATATATATAATAATATAATATAATATAATATGCAACCTGTTAAAATAAATCGATTATACGTAGATTAATTTAATAAGGGTGGATTTATGAAAATGTACTATTACTTGATCAAAAAGGGAGAAATTCGTGACATGATTTTAAGGGGCAACTCTAAGTCCTTAGATAGCGTGTCTAAAAATGTGCAAGTGGAAAACGAAATCTTTAGCAATTAAAAATACTTTTTAGACATAATACTTATATTATCTTTAAGGACACAGTTTTAGCTTTAAAATGTTGTTTGTTCTGTTAAATTTGCTTATTTACATCACGACATATATTGAATTAACAACGACAGGGTGAAATTACAATAATTGTACCAGTATTGATGCAGTCAATGATAGCATCAGATCCTCTTCCATGGTAAAAGTGGCGTAATGTGATTTTATGATTTCGCTGTTCACTGAAGATTACTTCGAGATCCAAATAAGCAAATTAAACAAAACAAATGTGATTTAAAAGCTATGACTATGCTTATGACGTTGACATAAGGTTTTTTTTGGGAGGGGGGGGGGGGTGGTTAGACACACTGTATTAATGTCAAGGGATTTTTGTTTCAACCTAGTGCCATTCAACGGAGCAAGTTCAATCCTTATTTAGCAAATTGAAAAAAATATAATTATAACTTAAATATCCAAAGTTAGAGCGAAAACAGAAATTAACATTGCAATTCAGTTGTTGAACACATGGAAGGGGGTTAAAGTTGTTGGTTTATAATCTTTGATCAATTCCTCTAAAGACAGTAGGCCTAACTAACATTATAAAAAAATATTAGAAAAATTTTAAAATTTGGCATCTAACCAATAAGATAGTGTTTGAATAGACAAATAAGCACACTAAAACACAAAACTTTAGACAAGTATGTTGTCACTAGTATAATCGCCTCATGAATTTGTTCGATTACACCAGCAGTCGACAACGTAATTGTCACTCAGTGATTTTCACCCTTGCTTTGAAACGCATTTTTCAGTGCTTCAATTTCAAAATTCATCAGAGACAATAGTAGAGTGGATGATTATGTAGATCATAATTCAAAAAGGAAACTCTGTTGAATGATGCCTTCAATGCGCTCTCGGACAAATTGAGCCTTTTTGATCATTGGATCAGATCACGTCATTCAAAAGTATTACTAAACCCACTCAATGTGGAATATTCTTACCAGCGAACGCAGCAGGCAAGCGATTTGAAAGCGAAAATAATTCTTTTCGGGGAAAGGGAAAAATAAAAAATTGCTCTTCTCCGTAAAATTCACGCCAAGACCTTTCTCGTTCAATTTTATTGGTCTAGCCTATAATCGTCACTTTTACAATGAAAAGAGAAATAGAACCTAGACCAGAAAAGCAAACTTATATCTTAGCCCTTTTACCAATTTCAGGGCGGGTGGAGTATAAGTGAACACCGAAGCGAGGATAGTAGTTTTTCAAATTTACGTCATAAAAGAACACGTAATATTCCAAAACATAACAATTAAGAAGCGAATCGATCCAATTAACATTGGAAATACATTCTGCAAAGATATGAAACGTACACTGTTCAGATTTATAAAACGGCTAGCAAGAGTATAAATTTTTATTTACGCGGCTAAATCTCTAAATTTGACCTCACTTAATCACTCGCAATAATGATATAAATTTACCTCATATTTGGATGTTTCGTGAAATAGAAGAGGTGCTAAGGTAAACAGGACACCTCTGCTATAATGAATTATTTAGGACTGCCTGAGAATGTTTTGACAATCCTATGGTGTAAAATCAAATGGAACAAAATAATCAAATAAGCTGAATTTTCAAATAACTTGAACGAGCTTCATTACGCTAATCAATATATCTGAAGTTATTTCAATAGGTGCCCTAATCAAAATTTCCAGCTCCATTTGCTACATTTTCTTTCTGTGTTTTTTTTTTGGCCTCACGATTAGAGTAGGGGTGGGGGAGGGCAAGTGCCCCTTTGCCCACTTCGTAGTTACGCCATTGGTACAAACTGTTGCTATTGGCCCACTGCACATTATGTCAATATTATGATTTCATTTTTTTGTTTTGTTTCCAATTGAATACAACATGGACTTATTTACAATCGTCAGAAACAATATATTGGTACTACATGACTGCCAACATAATAATTTACACTGATTCAGAGGGGTCAATTCATGTCATTTGGCTTATTTTTAAAGGAAATGTTACACTGCATTACATTACTGCCTAAAATGGTTTACTTTAATTTGTTTTATGTTTTTATGGCAAAATATAACCTTTGCTAGAAATAAAATAAATCCCCAATGATTTCACGTCTTTAATGCAGGCTTATATTGATATAATAAATTGATATGAGGTGTTACAGCATTTCAATATCCTTGTTAGTACAGAAAACTCGACTTTGTGAATATGCAACAGTATGGCATGTGCCATTCCAAAGTACAACATCTGTGGGTTAATGTTAAATTTATCTTTGTCATCAGGTCATGGATTATAGTTTGTCCACATTTTTATTCGATTCAGAAAGACACCTTTTCGTTGTTTCAAGAGTTTCTACTGTAATGAAATGGATTTTATGTTCTACAATGTAGGCGACATGGTTTCGATACACAGTCATTGACAATAAGTTACAGGAAACGTAACCCCTAACATCCGAAGAATTCTCTGTTGCACCAAAATAACCCGTGGGAATCCCAAAGTGATGCATTCTGGAACATTTCATACATGTATTGTAATTTCCACTAATGCAACACTGTGCGGGTTAAATACTTATAATCTAATATATACATACCTAATACCTATAAATACGGCATCCATATCGCTTGGGTCATTGCAAGGAAACGTGTAGCATTCGGGCAGGTGCAGGATACTTCTGACTGAGATGTGAAGAGACTGCTTAAATCATAGAAAACGGAGATAGCATTCCGTAAAATCTAATCTTGTTAGCAAATATGGGTGCTGCCGTAATGCCCACGTGTTTATTATTGTCATTATTCATTCTTACACCGATTCACAACGTGTTGAGCGAGATTACCAACATGGATACTAATATAACCGCTGATCCCGGAGAATCTGTCAATATAGCATGCATGATCCCAATCGGCAAGGGTACAGTGGAATGGAGGTCACGTATTGAAAATAGCGATGCACCTTTTTATATTGGTTACTGTGATAATCTCATATGCACCTCGTATATTTCAGGATACACCTTGACTGTGGAAGACGAAAACGCATCCGATAAGTCTGTACTTCAGTTTACATTTCATACAGAAGGAACATACGAGTGTGTTAATACATTGTCACCAAATAATCCACAGAGATTCATCGTTGTCTTAAATACTTCATCTGAAGTTGGACCTTCATGCCATTTGTTTTTTCCTCCTACCAATAATTCGATGATGGTGGAGATGACATGTATTTTACTTGGAGAGGAAAATCACGATCGGATGACAACAAACAATCAGTTACAACTTGCGCGAAATGGCACAGTGATCAAGCCAAGTATATATCTCTCTGACCGTATAATTGTCCGTCAGACATTGAATGATACGGACGAACTATCGCAATTCACGTGCACGTCTTTAAACTCGAATCAAGCATGCGTTTTTAATTTTGAGGAACGGAATTCTACGTGTTATCACATTGGTATAAATCCACTCATAAATCAAGTTACGGAGAGAGAAAATACCATATTTACGTGCGATGTTGATCAAGCCAGCACAAATGACCTCCAATTTGAGTGGAAATTACCGAAAATCGGAAATCCCGAACGAGTTTCAGGACTGCATACTCACAAGCTCGAAATCTCAAATGTCTCTTTGGCAGATGACATGCTTGTTGTGAAATGTAGGGTGACAAACAGTGAATGTAGAGAAATAATCGAAGCTTCTGCCTTACTGAGGGTTGAAAGACCTTTCAGATCAACATCTCGGGTGTATTCCAAGAGTGGTGATGAAGCAACAACAGCATTTGCCACTGATATGGGCACCACCACCAAAATCATTAATCAAGTGACACAGGATACATCTACCTTTGGCGAGAACACATCAATTACAGATCTTGATATCAAACAGTTTCTTTCTACCACCATGGGAGTCATGCTTATCATACTCACTATTTGTGCCTTTGTTGTCGGTGTTGTAATTATGGGGATGATAGCCTATAGACATATGAAGGGGAAAAACAAAAGTGACGGTGGGGAGAATGCCGTTGTATTTCATGTCCAAAGTAGAAACTCTTCCGAAAATGATTCGGAAGGAGACAATCAGAGCGAGGATGTTCGTCATGTTCGAGAGGAATCACCTGTCGCTGTTGCTGATGCAGGACATTACGAAGACCTATCCGATCATGATGGCAGACGCTTTATCGGAGCCGCGAGTCGAGACCAGGATTTGACCTTGACACCTTTACGGGTCGCAGAGGAGCCATCGGATGGAGCTCGAGCAGTGGAGTGTTTGTACGCCACTGTGAACAAAGATGAAAAGACTTCCCGTCCGCGGAACATGGAGGAGCCATCGGATGGAGCTCGAGCAGTGGGGTGTTTGTATGCCACAGTGAACAAAGCTGAAAAGACTGCCCCTTCACGGAACACGGAGGAGCCATCAGATGGAGCTCAAGCAGTGGGGTGTTTGTACGCCACTGTCAACAAAGCTGAAAAGGGTGCCAGTCATCCTTCAAAGGACACTGACGAAACCAAGGTGGATGTGCAACTGTCGCTTGTACCGCAAAACATAGCTACACCAAGCTCATTGATATCAAAGATAGATCATGAATCAAATGCTATGTGGGATTCTGATGATTCGCCGTTCCGAAAAGTGTTGCCAAATTGTCAGGAATGTGTTCCTCAACGACTTCATTCTCGCGAGACTGGTGGTCATTCGCAAATCAGCACAAAGGTCCCTAGCTCTGTCGGACATCCTGAATGCGTGGAAGATTCTCCATCCCCGTTTTATTTCACTCTCGAACCAACAACTGAAAATCGATGCACCCAAAGGTCGTCGTCCGCAATCGCATCTCGGAATGGTGGGATGACACTTCAAGAAAACTTAGACGACAGTTCCGTTGATACTCGACAATTAGAATCGTTATACGCTGAGATAAATGAGCACGATAAAACTTCCAGTAGAACATCAACAACTGGAAATCAAGACGAAATAAATACTAGAGACACTTCCCAAAGCACTGTCATAACGAAGGATAATGAAAAACCAGCATCCATTAAATCTGCAATGTCTTTAAACAATCCAGAGACAAAATTCCCTGTGCAGGAATCATCGAGTGACATGTATCACCGGAGAGACGAGGGAGTCGATGCATTGTTTGATTCATCTGAGTATGCCACTCTCCTTCCCGTTGCAAATCATTGCAGTAATGAAGAGCACAAACAGACACTCCAAGGTGCAACTTGCCACAAATCGAAACCAATTAGATCCACAAGCTTATTGGCAGATCCGGCTTCGTCAAAAACAGTGTTTGAAATAGATGCAATGTTCGATTCTTCTGATTACGCAACACTCCGCCCCGTTGCAAATCACAGCATTGACGAAGAGCAAAAACAGGACATAGATAGCAAGAAGACTAGACCACTTAGACAAACGGGCATGTCACATGATCCAACTATGTCACCAATGGAACATGAACTGGATGCTTTGTTTGAATCTCCTGATTATGAAACGCTCCAGAATGTTGTACCTGGTTGTAATGATAAGAAAACTCATCAGGAGATATAAGTTACAACAGGCCCGATCCATCCCAAACACGTCAGATTCTCCAGCTGTATTAGATTAAAGACAGCATTACGTAAGCAGTGACACATCGCATTATGACTCAGGGGAGAAATGAACGAGCTTGTTAATTACTTTCTAAGAATCCCAAATGTTAAATTAAAGTCACAGGACAACAATGGCCACAGTTTAAAAAAAAAGAACGTGAGCTACAAAATCCTCTATGCTCTAAGTGTCTTTGATAAGGCCTATATAATGAAGCCCTGTAAAATTGTATTTCAAAATTATTAGTTAATGCTTTAAAAAGAGTGGAAATCTATGAATATTCACGGTGACCGGATTTACCATGCCCAATTTCCTCCAATAGACAAACTGTGTGTAGATCTAGGCTATTTTATACTCCGCCGCAGTGGAAATTCATGGGTGACGTTCATTCATGCATATCTTGCCAGTGACAGCATAACTGTCCTAACTTTTGTGTTCTAGGGTATTTATTTGTCCATTTAAGCACTAGGTAGCTCAGACATGACAGTTTGACAATTTTTTTTTTATTGAAGCTCCTTAATGTTGGCATATGCTCGAGGAGTGGCAACAAATTAACTAGAACCGACCATGTAAAATTCTTTCACTCATAGATCCTTTTATGTGTACATGTGTCATGAATTTTTACGTTGTTCGAAATTCCATGAACAGAAGTGTTTTCCAGATATACATTGTTTTCTTTATGCGGGGAGAGGTGGGTGGGGGTGGGGCGAGGACGCGTTTTCCATGAACCCTTATGCAAATTTTCCAAGCTCCAGTATCTAGAGTTCTGGGCAAATATATAATTTTTAAGTCTTTGAAATACATGAGTCTATTAGAAACACAGTTGGGTTTCTTAGGAGTAGTCAAATGATGCTCTGATGCTCCAGATTACTAAATATTAAGGCCAACCCACATGAAATATCTTCTGAATAATAGGAAGGAATACATGCAGGATTTCTCCGAAATGAACTAAACTTTCATTTGCGCTCGATGCAATCCTGCTATTAAAAGCTATCAAGATCTCCCATGACGGGTGATAAACTTTTTGTGACTGCGAATGACCTCAAGTTTACTAGGAAAAGAGCCATGTTTGAAATAAATCAACAGATTTGTAATTGATAAAACTTTCAAAAAAGGCGTTAAGTCCACTCTCGTCACTTTGGAAAAAATACATTTTTTCAAAGTTTAAACCCACTCATAAAGAAACATGAATTTGAAAGTGTAATAATTTGTATTTTCTAATGTAACCCTTTTTTCTATACCCATATGACTTGCAGATGACCCAAACACACGGGAAAAATGATAAGCCTGCTATTTAGTCTCATTTTCGGTTGTGAAGGACTATCAATAATTTCGTTAATTGGTTTTAATGATTATTGTTCAATTTGAGAAGTTAATCAAGTTTATACGTTTGTAAAGCCATATCCCCAGGCTCCATTTCCTGTTTTATTTACTTGTTTTTCTTGGGGTGGGGGTGGGGGATGGGGTGGAGTTACCCACCCCTGGATTTGCACCAGTGATTCGCTCATTTGTAATTGTTCAAGCTGTGAAATTATACGTACATGATTCTGTGATGCTCTTATCACTTTGTATCAAATTATGCCCTCAATTTTTATTTCTTATCGTATCTATTTGTATGAGAAACAATAATTATGAAATCATGGGAATAGTTTATAGCAATGTTTTGCTTCTAACATTGTTACGTATATCACTTATGTGGTTAATAGTTCTTATACGTTATAAACCATGATTACATGATTACATATTACATTGTAATAAAACAGTTACTGATGTTAGTAGATTTTTGATAGCGTAGTATCCAAAGATGTTGAATGCATGTATTACAATATCACTTCTTAAGCGTATTGTAAATTAATCAACAATTTTAGATTAAGACTAGGAAATACACAAAATGTCATATAACTCAGTGACTGAAGGTCAGAAGAAGTTATTGTATGTATAAAACAATTGATTAAAAATGAAGGATGAATGGTGGAACAGCTTCTTGTGGAAGACACGATTCATATACATCGAACTATAGTACGAAAATACAATATGACAATAAAGGATTGAGAGGGGGTAAGAGACACAATACAACCCTTGTCCTTTTCTTCAATTTATCGTTTTTTTATTCAATTTGGTAATAGTGACCAATTCACATATTGCATTAAGCAATAATAAGATAAGGCAAAATTATGGCCGAATACACCAAATGCAAAGAAAAATATGGTGCAATGATTATGTTCACAGACATTTTAATAACTTTTGTTGGATTACTGAATCCAGCCTATTCTACGTAAGATGGTGATCAACTTGCACAAGAAGGAAGGAAATTACATTACCCTCCTGCCTGGCCGTACAGTTTCAATGTTAAGTGACAATAAAACTAATAAAAACAAAATATATTTGGAATCTATTTTGAAACTAATTAAAACATGATATATTGGGAATCTATTATGAAACTAATAAAAACAAGATATATTGGGAATCTATTATGAAACTAATAAAAAAGCAAGATATCTATTGGGAATCTATTTGAAACTAATAAAAACAAGATATATTGGGTATATACAAATATATATATATATATAGGCCCTATATTGAAATATATTAGTAGCCTGTCTGTCTTACCCCAACTATATTTTGTAAATGATGAAAGATAATTTTAAAATGTGGGACGGTCGTTTAAAGTTGCTTACACGTATGAGGTTCACTTTCCTGCTGGAAATAAATACAATTTTCAATGTATGTATACTTGATATTATTGATAACGCAAAAAAAAAATGATTATTGATATCATGCAATATACGTTGTAGAAGGATATGCGGTTAAATTGAACTCTTGTTGGTGCTGTAAGAAAAATGGTTATCAAAAAGTTCCCTTTAAAGCCATTTTGTTACAATAGGGCTCCTTTTTAATGTCATTTAAGCACGAATTCTGCGAAAAGTATATATTTTGAGCATATTCGGCTTTTGCTAGTTCTCTTACTTCTGTTAGTAAAGTAATGAATGGGTAAAACAACTTGAAAGTATGGTTATGGTAGAATGATGGACATAATGACGATGGGCGTGTAATATACATGGTAACTACGATATAATCATTCCTATTGCAACCGTTTAGTTTAAAGGATATTAAATCTAGCTTGTATCTGTCATGATGTTTTAAACAAAGCTTAACATTACATGTATAACAATACAATATACAAAACAATAAATTCTTAAATAGCCCAATTTCAATTGTAAGAGCTGTGTAAGAATTGTGTTTGAGCTACAAGTCTAGAAGGGTAAGTCTCGGGCGCTTGGCAAGGAATGATACAACAACATAAACGCCAGGATAAATGGCTGTATATCGCTATAGGAAATGAGAAGTAAAACATGCAAACAAAGCAATTAATTAGTATGCACTTATAAAACATTTTATATGTTTGTTTACAGTTGTAACGATTGCATGAAAGGGAGAGAAAATAAAAAATAAAAGAGAAAATAAGAAAATGTAGAGTTATTGTGAATCGGAAATGTAAAGCAGTCTAGTAGTGTAAGAACTGAATTGATGATTATCCTCCCCACACAAAAAGATTTGAGAGGGGACCCACTTTTCAACAATGCTAAAAACCCTGTCTGAAATCTCAGAAAATTTGAATGGAAATAAAGATATGTCGAATTTTAGAGAAATTACTAGATATGACGTTGTCTAATTAAGTACCGTAGGCTACATGTAGTTTCAGTCATTGACTGTATAGGATTCATACAATACATTTATCTAATCACATTCTATTTCAATTTTGTTAACTGTCGGAAAATAATGTATTTGTACTTAGATTAAAAGGCTTTCACAATGTAAACTAAGGCACTGTGTATAATATAATGGGTTCAAATCAGTTGAATAGCCATTACATTTATATTAATTCTCAACTTTTTTCCACGTTTATCTTTACACTTTCTGTCAACATCTTATCTCCACCTTTTGTGCACTTTTGTTCTTCTGTCAAGAGTACATGCATTTGTTATATACGGTACATGTTGTAAACATTAGCAAAAATAAAATGTAAGTAAATATGGTTTTTATTCCTAGAGCTACATGTAGATGAGAATAGTTACGTTCTACATGCAATCGCCTACTAATAAAACGTTGAGTGTAATTATTCAACGAAAACTAGTACAGTTGCAAAACAACTGAAAAAAAAATAATAGATTTGATTTACAGAATCACATCATATTAATACATGTATTATGTATAATACACGATTATCTATACCTTCTAGCACCATTTGTTGTGTTAGAAAATTGCATTGTTTAATTTATTCTTGAGAGATTACGGCATTCGCTTTGTTAAACATTTTTGACGACATGTATTTGCTGTTTTATCTTAAATATCACTTACAATACAAAGTCCCAAATACAGAACAAAAAAAAAAAAAATGAAATCGATGGTAGGTCAATATCTCAATTTATCTTCGATATAAATATGCCATCTAAATTCTCCAGCTATGCAATCTAAAGCTTTTAGAATACACTAGAATTCTGAACAATTTTTAGTCTTGGTCATTACTGATAAGAGTTCATGCCCAAATATTTTCTTCAATTTATTTTCCCATGCAAGGTAATGATCGTACGCCTGCTTGGAAAGAAAAAAGTAATGCTATTAAATGAAGGTAATAGTAAATGCCTGTAAAACTAAACATCAAAAGTCTAAAAGGGCAATGCCATCACAATGACCGTCCTTTTTCTCCTACTTTCTCAGTCGTAAAGTTTTAGTTTCAGTTTAAGTTAGACGTAACGTGATAAGGAAATACATGGAAATAAATTTTCACTTGAAGTATTGAATTTGAAAGTACACTGTGCTTAACACAGTGATACGTGTAACGGGAAATAATGCGCACATCTGCAATTAAAAATCCACGTTAGCTATTATTTTTATTGGCTGGTTTCAAATAAAACGTCATCGATTTTGTTTGAAGTGAATGAATGTTTTCGTTGTGTCATTAAACGTCTATAGCAAGAAGGTTTTATTCTATAGATCCGATCTAACACAACGATAACGACCTTCTTGCTCTGAACCAACATGTTACATTTTCCTACCTTGAATTATCGGTAAACCAAGGAGCTCCTTGGGTAAACGATGTCTGTCTGTGTTTTGTATGATTGTGCGTGTGAGTATGTGTGTGTGTGTGTGTGTGTGTGTGTGTGTGTGTGTGTGTGTGTGTGTGTGTGTGTGTGTGTGTGTGTGTGTGTGTGTGTGTGTGTGTGTGTGTGTGTGTGTGTGTGTGTGACGATATCAGAACTGGAACTGGAATGGATAAAGGTAGACATAAACTTCCCAAAAATGAAACCTTTGTAAAAAATATTGTTTCCACTAAAAAAAGGACTAATTACCTTTTATTTTTCCTGCTTTTGCCGATTATATTTTTTTCTTTCGTTTTTACTTTCCTTTTTGTTTCTCTCATCTTTGCCCTTTTTATGATTCCCTTCCCCTTGAATTTGGCCTGATTTTGCCCAGCCCCCTCTGTCGACACCTAACTCCGTTTGCCAAAATTGAAAGTCCTGGTGTGCTAATGGACTAGTTTCACAAAAGCTTTTCGAATACAATTGAATTCTAAATAATTTTAAGTCTCGGTCATTGCTGATAAAAGATCATGTACCTTACATTTTTCTTTAATTTATTTTCCTATGCAGGGTATTGATCGTACGCCTGCCTTGAAAAAGAACACCAATGCTATTAAATGAACGGTATGATTAAAAATACGCCTGTAAAAGTCGAAAGTTTAAAAGGGCATTGCCATCGCAATGACCTCCGTTTTCCTCCTTT
>JZLH01S0034202.1:3198-21835 GCA_001188425.1 Eucidaris tribuloides
TATACATACTTCGGGCTTTCAGCGTCATTGGCATTTTGACCAATGGAGAAGGTTCTGAATAACGACAAACAATACAAATCTGAGGGTATACTTATGATATATAATTCAAGATTTTCATAACATACATACACCTGATGTTTACGTAAGAAGTATACACAAATTCTGGTTCGATCTGGTCATCAAACTGAAATCAAAAATGTTGATAGGCTACGAAGGATAACACTGTGTTTTGAAACAAAGTGCTTTGATTCAAGTAAATATTTCCAAGAGAATAGGCGTGAACGGTCGAGAGCATAAACTCTAATAAATCATGTTTACGATAACCAGCAAGTCAATACGATAAATTTTAACCAGTGCGTGATCATCGTTATCATCATCAACTGCATTGACACTATTATCATCATCAACCGCACCAGCATGCATCATCATCATCATCATCATCATCATCATCATCATCATCATCATCATCATTATCATCACCATCTGCATCCTCAGCAGAAATATTTTCCACCTTCATGATTATCATCATCATCATCATCATCATCATCATCATCATCATCATCATCATCATTCTTATCCTCGTTATCATAATTTTTTTCATCTTTATTCCTATAATCAGCATTAACATCATCATCATCATTTTAGTGTTCTCGTTATGCTGTCATGTCTCCCATCTTTTTAGCAGTTTGTAGTTTTAAGATTATATATTTGTATACAATTGTAAGCGCTTTGGGCCTAATGGGAAAAGCGCAGTATAAGTAATAATAATAATAATGTCTCATGAAAGAGAATTTTTGGACTCTTCGTTACGGCCTGCCGTTTTGTCTGATCTGATTGGCAACTCTAAATCGGCTAGTAGTAGTAGTAGTAGTAATAGTAGTTGTTGTTATTGTTGATGTAGAAGTAGTAATAGTAGCTCTAGTAGTAGTAGTAGTAGTAGTAGTAGTAGTACTTTTAGTAGTAGTAGTAGTAGCAGTAGTTGTTACTGTTGTTGTTGTTGTTGTAGAAGTAGTTATAGTAGTTTTTGTAGTAGTAGTAGTTGTAGTAGTAGTAGTAGTTGTTGTTGCTGCTGCTGTTGTTGTTGTTGTAGAAGTAGTAATAGTAGTCAAGTAGTAGTAGTAGTAGTAGTAGTAGTTGTAGTAGTAGTAGTAGTAGTAGTAGTAGTAGTAGTAGTAGTAGTAGTAGTAGTAGTATGAGTAGTAGGAGTAGTAGTAGTTGTTGCTGTTGTTGTTGTTGTAGAACATGGCCCTGGGAAGCGGGGGTGCTGGGAGTGCTGAAGCACCCCTGGAAATTTTTCAGGGGGTGCGCAGCACCCCCTGCAAAATTTTATATATGGGCAATTCCACGAGAAATGTTACCCCAGGGTGGAAAAATGAAAATCAAGGAACAACTTTGTTTTACCGTGGAAAGTATTCAGGAAGGGTCACATCAACATGACCTAATGAAAAAAATTGCGGCTCAAGTCGGAAAAGATATTTTTTGAGCTTTTGAAATAAAGTGATTATGTAAAGACATTGCAGTAAAAATCAGTGTGTTTTGCAGTTATTTCTTGTAATGTGAAAAATTGTCACTATAAATGACTTTCAGGAAATTATTTCTATGCTGAAATAAAGCTGAGGACTCATTTTAACATCATCCCGCTGGATACTGCAAGAGAATAAATCTTTTCTGAAAAATGGCTATTTCAATTTTTCTGATTTCCCTCTCGCTGGAAGTGTAATGTCCGTAACGTTTTCGATATAGAAGTTTTTACAGTACACTATGTTTTGGTCCAATTTTGTTCTAAATTCAAATGCAAAGCTAAAATGTGATATCACACAACATATCCAGAAATTTTTTCGAGAATTTGCATTGTTCATCCCCCAAAAAAGCGTTACGGACATTACACAACCAACGCGTTACGGACATTACAATTTAGTATCATAAGTGTAGCTGCATGATTACAGTCCAATCCTTTGGATTCACACTGTCATGACTGCAATGTTGATATTGTCATAAAGTAGATGACCTTGTAAACTTATTAACTTAATTAGCACATTATGCAGCACAATGCACTATTTCAGGCTTTGGATTTGACTAATTCCTACAGGCCTTGTCATGTACTTGTACTACTCCATGCCCTCTCTGTTGTTTGCATGGCTGCAAACAACAGCAACTGCTTATCACGCTGAGGCAGTGCACTTGCGTTTTCAGTGATGCTGGAGAATAAGCAAGGAGATGAGGAAGAGGAACAACCAACTCCTGCTTTATAGCTTCAATGGAGGTCGTTTTTCATAGGTAGAGATCTAGGACAAAACAATTGCAGGTAATTTGTCGATCAAAGAAAGATCATTCTGAATGGATGCAGTATGAAATTTCTGAAAAGACAGGATCATGAATTTCTTTGTGTAGCAAGCACAGCAAAGAAAAGGAAGAGTTATTTGCTACCCTCTCCCACAATGGACAAAGGAATTCTGTTTCAAAGCTGATATGGAGCAGATATGAAATATTCTCTAAACAGACTTTCTGACACTGAGAATAAATGTACGTTGAAACGACGAAAAAACTGAGAAAAGGCACATCCTTTATTGTGTAAAAAGACTATTGACTTTGTTGAAGTCTATTATGCAATTCTTGTTTTAATTGAGAATAAAAGCAGGCTTTTATTAGCAATGGTTATGCTCAGGTCGATCGGATATGGATGTCCTGGGCTGATATGATATGTAAAAGTGTAATGTCGTAAGCTCTCTGGTATGAACTTTTTGTTATGATTAAGAATTTGATGCATCAATTACAAAAAGTCAAAAGGCTGATTTACGTGATGATTTACAGATCACGTTATTGCACGACATCAATTTAGCCTTTTAGAATTCTAACTATCAAAAAAAGTCACAAAATAATAAAGTATGGGGTATACCCCAAATATCCTATTGGCAATTCAAACATAAAAGATATGCATGAAAGTGCTCATGGCAACATTTTTAAATGTCTATGGAATACTATCAAACTGAAAGAACCAAAAATATTATACAATGTGACCCCACACTTTATGAAAGTGGACAAATTGTAAATGTCCGTAACACTCAATGTAATGTGCGTCGCCAGGAATTATTGGCTGGTAGAGGGAACAGTGATTCATCTGTTCAACTTATATTTAACTTTAATTCTTATTTAACACTTCCTTAACCTTTCAATTTATTAGAAAATGTTTTAATGTGTGGGCTTTAACTCACAGACTTTTCATGAAGCATAGAGCATGCAAAAAGCTTGTGTCCAAAAATGTAATGTCCGTAACGGCACCACATTTTGTCGGCATAAACTTAGCCGAGATCAATAGTATGAAATGGTATGGAAACTTTCACTGTATAATAAGTTTAGGCCATATGTGTGTGATTCGCATTTTACTGAGTTCATAATGAAAGGTTGTGTTTCCTAATGACCGTTTGAAAGTTGCAAAAAATTCTCTGAATGTAATTCGTAACGCTGGATTGCCATATGGTATAATTACCATTATGTTTTTGTTTAGCGAAATTGTCACACAGCCGAACAGCCCACTCGAACCATACACGCAGCACTCATAAACAATACTTAACTTATGCATAAAAGCCATAGTAGAATTTGATGATGAAGATGCATTTTTTCAGTTAGAAATAGCTTTACATTTTCTTAAACTGTATTAAGTGATGGAGCTATCTCTATATACTTGCTCAACTTATTGTTTAAAAAACAGGACCTTTGTAGAAATTTTAAAACTTTGGTCGTATAAAGAGAAATGTATAATTAGAATGCAAAATTGTATCATAATTATGATTTACAATGAAGAAATAAAAGATAATGGTGAGTGTATTTGGTGTTGTTAACAGCGAAAATATATAAATTGAAACGTTTACAGTGTGTAATGATTTGAAATCAGAGCAATTCAGAATAATTCAGCATGGGCAAAGAGTGGCCTCGTGGGTTCAATAAAAGAAGATGGCGAAATTATTCGACAAATTCTCTTTTGGTAATTGGAAACAACTTGAAAACATGTGATTGCATTCCTGTGAATCTTAGAAATGTTTTCAAAATTTCTAAGAGATGTATTTTCGGGCGATTTTATTTATTTGATTCAAAAAGTTTAAATACGCTTGTATTGACTATGGCAATAAATTGATGTTTACACAAGTTCTGTTAGGAAAAGATAAATCTGATTTCTTATTAGTGTTACCATACGTTTAAGAAACTTTTAATTTGTCCGTGTTTTTTTTGTAGAGGATGGGGAAGGTAAAAGTAGGAAAAGTGAAAATTTCGGCGCGCTCTGCCGCGCGAAGAATTGCAGTAAACTGCTATTTTTTTTTCGCAAAGCGACGCAAAAACAAATTGAAGATTGATGTAAGTATAAGTTCAATGACTTTGTAGTGGCCTTGCGCTGCTTTAAAGATACATGTAGATTTTTTTTTTAGGCATTTGTCAATTTGTTTATGGGGGAGGGGAAATTTGTTTGCCAATTTGTCATCGTGTGGAGTTTTAATAATATGGCACACAAATTTTCAGCGCGCTTCGGCGCAAAATGAAATAAGTAGGTTCATGCAAAGCATAATTATTTTTTGCATTATGTTTTAAGAATTTGCAATTTTGGGAGGGGGAAAGAAAGATGCCAAATTTCAGCTCGGCTGCGGGTGCAACAATTGCAAGTTATATGCACAATTTTTCTGACAAGCGCGCAGACAAATTGAAGCATTGTTTTGTGGATATGCAAGTCTAATTGCTTTATTGTGCTTGCGCTGTGCTTGTAAAAACATAGGCTATATCTTTTCCAATATTGCTAAGGTTTTTGTGTGTGTGTGATGGGGGGGGGGGGGTGGGCAAACAATATGTTTGCCCAATATTTTTTATTGGCGTGTAATAATTGAAGAATTGTGTAGTTTAGTTTGTTTAGTGTTGCATGTTTTTGAAATAGATTTTTTAACCATTTGTCAGGGATTTTTTTTTTTTGGGGGGGGGATGGGGAGGGACAAAGCAATGTTTGCCCGATATTTTCAATTGGCGAGTTAATAAAATGGCACAAATATTTTGGCGGGCCTCCGGCGCGCAGGAAATAGTGCTTTTTTTATGTGCCTTTTTGGGGGAGGCGGGGGAACAAAAGTCACTGTTTGGCCAATATTTTTCACTAGCGTGATAAAAAATGGGACGGGGCATTTTTTGGCGTGAGGCGTTTGCCTGCAAAATTAATATTTGTGAAAGTTTAATGTTTTGCAGTGCTTGTGCTAACTTTTTAAACCTACTTTTACATTAAGTTGGAATGAATTTTCCCAATTTTTGAATGGGGCAGATTCAAGGATTCCAAATTTTCGGCGCGCAAATTGCAAAAATATATATGCTAACAATTTTCTCTGCAAGCGCAGGCAACAAAATTGAACATTGAGTATACACAGTAAGTTTAAGTTGTTTTGTCAGTGGCCTTGCGCGGAGTTTTTAAACATACATCTTTTCAGATTTTGTAGTTTTTCTGGGGAGGGCGGGGGGGGCGGGGGGTGGCAGATATGTGTTTGCCCCAATCCATTTTCATTGTTGGTAATAAAAATGTACAATATTTTCAGCGCAACGTTCGCGTGGGAAATTATATCGTAGCTCGCGCCGCAAGCGGCCGCAAAATTGAGATTGTGTAAGTTTTATTTGTTTTGTGGGCTCTGCGCCGCTTTAAGTCATGATATTTAATTTGTCAGGGTTTTTTTAGGGGGGAGGAGCAAAACAATATGTTGGCGAGTCGGCGAGTTGGCTGCCAGTGGTATAGCGTCCGCTTCTGGTCGCGGAAGGTCCGTGGGTTTTCGGGCCCCGGCCGGTCATACCAAAGACTTTTTAAAATGGTAGCTTTCTGCTTTCTAGGGCAGGCGCTTCGGGCATTTAGAACAGAGTAGGTATATAATAACATTGTATGGTTATGCAGGCCCACTGAGAGAGCAGTCTTTGGTGATGAAGTGCTAGCCCTGGGTAAATAAAGAGCGTTATTGTTATTTTTGTTATTATTATGTTTGTCCAATTTTTTTCCATCTGCGCGATGATAAAAATGTCACAAATTTTCAGGTCTCGCTCAATATCGGAGAGCAAAATTGGAATATTGTAAAAGATAGATGGTTTTGTGCTGGCTTGCGCCTAACTTTTTTAAACATTTTTGCATTCATTGTTTTGAGAATTTTTCAATTTTAGAATGGGGGCCAAAGTAACAAAAATGTCAAATTTTTCGGCGCGCATTCCGCGCTCAAAATTGGCAGTAAATATACTTATTTGCTAACAATTTTTTTCGCAAGCGGCAGAAAAAAATGGAAGCATAATTGTGTAAGTTTAATGGGGTTTGTTTAGACCTTGGCATAGTTTTTTTTACATTTGTCAGGGTTTTTTTTTGGTGTGGGGGCAAAACAACATGTTTGCCCTTTAGTGGTGATGAATAAATGTCCCCATATTCGGCGCGCTCCGCGCGCAAATTGGCAATATAGCTAACATTTTTTTTTGCGTGAAGTACGGGTCGCAAAATTGAAATATTGTGAGGTTTAGATGGTTTTCAGGCCGTAACCGCCCGCCCGCGGGCGACCAAAGGTCAGCTCGGTAAAAAAGCAAAAAAAAAATAAATCAAACTCACACGAAACAAATTTCGGATAGGGGAGGGGCATGATTTTCATTGGCGTGGTAATAAAATATGTCAACATTTTTGGCGTGCTCACGGGCAAATTTGCAAGTATAGGCAGTAATGTTTCGCGCAAGGCGTTGCGAAAATTAAATATTGTGTATAGTTCAATGGTTTTGTAGTCCTCACTCGCTATTCGTTGCATTACGTATTAGAATGATTCGCATTGTCAATTTTTTTGTGGGGATGGGCAAAAGTAATCAAATGTCAAGCATTTTCGTCGCACTTACGCGCGCGCAGAATTGCAATATACATGCTCATCAATTTTTTTCCAAAGCGGCGCAAAACTTGAACAATTGTGTAAGTTTAATGGTTTTATAGTGCTTTGCGAGCTTATTCTTGCATTACGTTTTAAGAATGATTCATTGTGCATTTTATTTGTAGGGGGCAAAGTAAGAAAAAAATGTCAAATTTTCGGAGCGCTTTCGCGCGCAAAATTGGCAGTAATATGTTAAACAATTTTCTCGGCAAGCGCGAAAAAAAACCCAGAACATTGTGTAGGTTTAATGGTTTTGTAGTCCTTACAGCATGATTACGTTGCTTGTGAAACTGTTTTTTGTAATGTCATTTTCTTTTTTTTGGGGGGGGGGGAGGGGGAGCGAATAAATAAGATGGTCTGCTCTGGATATTCTTCATTGGCATGGTATGTGATACAATTATAGTTTTTCAGTGCTTGCGCTGCTTTTGAACATATAATCCTTTCACTATCATTATTTTAGGGGAGGGGAGGCAATTTTCTCGCGGCGAGGTTGTGCAGGCAATTGAATATTGTGATTGTTTAAATGTATTTGTATTGGTGCCTTGCGGGCTACTATTTAACATATTCTTGTTTCTTAATGTTTAGGAAATTTTTGGCATTTTGTCAAACTTTTAAAAAAATACATAGGGTTTAAGAAGAAAAACGTCACGTTCTGCATAGGGGTGATCTCACTCGCGACCTCCACACATACCAGATTTGCAACTCCTCCAGCATATAGGTGCTAAACTATTGCATGTGGTTGATATCTGGCAATTAATTAGATATTTAGTAATGATATAAAATGTACGCCCCTTCCCCCCCCACCAAAAAAAAACAACAACAACAAAACAACAAACAAACAAAAAAATACGTGGTAATACAGTTAATATGATAATAATCTTGCTGATTGAAATATACACTTTCATATTTTTTAAGGTAAATCATGGCAAATATTATTTGTCAATTAGCCAGAATAATGATTTTGAAAATTGTGAAATATTCGGATTGATTTGTCACTAAAGGGAGCCAAAAATATAGAATTTTCAAAGGTGGAAATGTATTTTATCTTACCGCTGGGAAGGGGAAACCCCTCCGACCTCCTCAAAGCTATGCCAAATTTAACAAAAAAGGAAAAAATGAATTATAAAAATGAAGAAAAATCAAACATGAACCTGACCGCTACCGACCCGCCAGTGTTTTGTCACTTAAAGGCAAAACAAACTCTTCTCTTTTTTTTTTTGGGGGGGGGGGGGCTTAGTCGATCTCTACGTCTGCCCTATTAAAAAATCCTGGCTAGCCAGTCAGTGGACAAATTCAAGTAGAAATTAATTGACCTGTTTGTCACGTTAATGTCCTTTCATACTCAGTAACTTATGTATCGTTGCGAAACTAGGCAATGATCACCGAATAACTGACAAGCTATATACTAGTAATTATGCCGGCTAAATTGCTATTTGAGAAAATATACTGCGTTATACTGTAAAAAAATAGGCATAAAATACTGTTTTGGGGGGGCTCAAAAATGAAAAAAAAATGGCCGCTTTGCTGCTGGAAGGGGGTTCCCCCCTCCCAAGACGCTCCTCAGCTTGCGGTCGCTTTGCGGCTGCGAAAAGGTCGCGTTCACTCAGATTTTTGAACGCTCCCCTCCCCTCCCCAAAAAAAAATCATGTTATGGGCCTGGTTTCTGTAGTCGCCCTTGCGGCTATCTTTTAACATATTGCTTGGCATTTAGTTTAAAACTTTTGTTATTTTTGTAGGGGCAAATAAGAAAAGAGAATGTCTAAATTTTTGCAAATATATGCTAAATAATTTTTTTTTTCGCGGCACGGGAGAAGCCACTTTATGCACACTTTCATAGAGAGTGATCCCTATATTGGGCCTCAAAGGTCAGCTTGCTACAGCTCTGTAAACTATTTAATAGCTGACATAATCACCACTCAAACGAAAGGAACGGGGAAAATGCACCTTCACATAACTGAGTATAGAAAAGAAGAATAAGAAGTAGTAGAATTATATCCACACCGCCGTGAAAAAATGCGTTCCGCAGGGCTGTTGTAGAAATAGTAATAAGTAGCTCTAGTAGTAGTATGTAGTTGTAGTAGTAGTTAGTAATATGTAGTCAGTAGTAAGTAGTAGTAGTAGTAGTATAGTAGTAGTGTGTTGTTGTTGTTGTTTTTGTTGTTATTGGTTGTTGTTGTTGTTGTTTGCTGTTGTTGTCTGTTTGTGATGTAGTAATAGTAAGCTGCTAGTAGTAGTCAGAGTTGTGAGTAGTAGTAGTAAAGGTAGTAGTGAGTAGTGTAGTAAGTAGTAGTAGTAGTTGTGTTTGTTGTTGTTGTTGTTGTTGTTGTTGTTGCTGTTGTGGGTTTGTTGTAGAGGTAGTAATAGTAGCTGCTAGTAGTAGTAGTAGTTGTAGTAGTAGTAGTAGTAGTAGTAGTAGTTGTTGTATGTTGCTGTTAGTTGTGTAGAGGTAGTAATAGTAGCTCTAGTTAGTAGTAGTAAAGTGTAGGCAGTCGTAAGTTATCATACGTAAAACGAAGTTGGTGGCAGTATGTAGAAAGAAGTGATGACAGTAACAGAAAACGTGATAACAAAGTATACTATCTAGCAGGGCAGCAGGCATAAACTCAACATCAGTTGTTTGTATAAGATCAAGTAGTAATAAAACGTATAATCAAAGTAGTAATAACAGTGCAGATGCAGCAATACATCATACAGTTTTTTGTATGACATCAAATTGTTTTTACGTGCTTTTTCTATTCTAGATGTTATAATGGATACGTAAGCTGGAGATGCAGTGTACGAAAAGAATCGATAACAAGAATCAAGGCTATTAAATGTTGGCTGATTAACATGTAATAAAAACATTTGTAATGATAATATTTTATGGATCAAACTCAGATGGAGGGAAAACAATGTTGTAGAAATGTTCACTGTTTCGCGAAGAAAGATGTTCGCGAAAAGGAAATGGTTCAGAAAATGATTAGCATGTCCAGCATTCAATTATCACGATGAACTTGACACTGAGATGGCGCCTTATAACAGCAATAATGTGTATTCATTGTTTAAACAGTGGTCATCATTATAATTCATTTTCGTCACCATCCACCGTATTTTAAATCATCATCAGCATCTTCATCATCATCATCATCACATCATCATATGCATCATCGATAATCATTTCTTTTACTTTTCTTTTTCTCGTTGCTCTTCTCTTCTTCTTCTTTCTTCTCTTCTTCTTCTTCTTCTTCTTCTTCTTGTCATTGTTCCATGTCTGTGATGAATGGGTAGAAGTAGCAGTTTGCCAGAGGTTACTACACGAGGAAGTAGTAATTGGTGGAGTAGTAGAAGTTGATAGTAGTAAAGTAATAGTAGCAGTAGTAGTAAGTGGCAATAGTAGTAGTAGTAGTAGTAGTGTAGTAGTAGTAGTAGTAGTAAGTAGTAGTAGTTAGTAGTAATTGTGTTGTAAGTAGTAGTAGTAGTTGTTGTTGTTGTTGTTTGTTGTTGTTGTTGTTGTTGTTTGTTGTTGTTCGATTGTTGTTTGTTGTTTGTTTTGTCAGGTAAGTTAGCAATTAGTAAGGAGTGGATGCAGGCGTAGTAGAAATAGTAGTGAAGAGAAAATTAAACAGTTGATAACAAAAGATAAAGTAATAGTAGTAGCAGCAGTAGTGCGGAATCAAACCCAAACTCAGTTTTTTCGTATCCTTCAAATATTCTTTCCTCTATTTTCTAGCTCAGTTGTATGGATAACGAGGCCTCTGCAGTTGGTGATGGCAGTGGACTTGAAATAATGAAGACTCAGCTACCTTACTACACTGGAAATGAACAATTATATTATTTTGCTGATTGGACCACCGTCGAAAGCTAAAATAGAATAAATAGACATGTGATGGATTAACCAACGCCGAGAGGAAAACAACTAAATTTATTTTATTGAAGCGCAATATACATGCTATCCTCTTTTCCAACAATTTATGTTGATCTTCAAGTAAACATTTCAATAAACGAAGTCATACGCTAAATTTGTGTAAACAGTGAGAGATTATACTATTATTATATATCATCATTATTCATATCATCATCATACTTACCATCACAATCGATCATCAAATCATCATGTATCATCCTCATTATCATCATCATGCATCATCAGCCCCAACCACTTCCATCATGCATGAATCTGATTATCATTTTCTTTTACACTTATCATATCACATTATCATCACCATCTTCATCATCATCATCTTCATCAAATATCATCACATTATCATCATCATCTTCATCATCATCATCTTCCATCACAATCATGCAATGATACATCATCAGTCATCATTATGATTTTCGTTTCGCCTTTATCATCATCATATTCATCATCATCCTCATCATCAATCATAATCTCATCATCATTCAACAATGCACATCAATCACATCATCTTTCAAATCACGGTGATATTCAGTCGCTTTTCCCCTATTTATTTTCTTTTCCTGTCAGCAACTAACAATTATTGCACGTTCCTTTTTTCCACTTTTCCAATGTCTTCCTCCTAAGGCCAGGTTCCATCATGTATTACATATCGCATGGGTGGACCGTTGTATTGCATTACTTTGGGCTTTCAGGTTTTATTGGCCCTTTTGGCCAATGAGAAGGTCCCTCAATAACGACTCACAATTAAAATCTGATTGTATACTTATGTTATATATTTTTAAGATTTCAATATTCATCCTGATGTTTCATAGAATATAAACATTCCTGTTCGTCTGGTCCTTAAAATGATATACCAAAATGTTATAGGCTACGAAGTGATAAACATTATTGTTTTTTACAAGCAACAGTGCTTTGACTACAAGCGAAACAATTCCCAAAGGGACAGGCTTGTAACAATCGAGATCATAAACTGTAATATAATCATATTCACGCATAACCAGGAAATCATATACGATAAATATTTAAACAGTGCGTAATCATCATTATCATTTCATCAACTGCATTGTCAACTCATTAACATCATCACAGCACAGCATGCTTTATCTTCATTCATCCGCCGATCACACATCATCATCATCATCTGCATGCCTCGTTTACCATTCCGCATCCTATCTAGAAATATTTCGCGCTTCTATGATTGTTATCATTTTATCACTCGTCATCCTCATGCATATCATCGTTCATCATCTCATCATAATTCAATCATCAACTCATCATCATGCATCATCAATTCTCATCCTCGTTGACCCTCATTTTCATCTTTTATCCTTATTCATCGTCATGCATACTCAGCTTCAAGCATCATATCATCATTTTAGTGTTTCTGCCATTATGTTTTATGTCAGCGCCGATGAAAGGAGGAATTTTTGCTCTTCGGTTAATGGCCTAGCGTTTGTCTGAATCTGATGGCAACTCTATAAGTGCTAGATTTTTCGTCTTCCTTGACTGTAATCCATCAATTTTCCTTCTTGTTGTTTTCTTAACAGTCTAACCTAAGAGTTCATCGTTATCTACTAATGTCGCCGTTATCGTCTCAGTCCGCTTTTCCCCTAATTCTTTTCTATTTACTTTGTCAGCTACCGCTAAACAGTTATTGGCACGTCAGATTTCCAGCGTTGTTTGCAGAGTCCTTCTGTCTACACAGCAAGGCTCATCATCGCATACATACTTTGGGCATTTTCTAACCGTCATTGGCACTTTGGACCATGGAGAAGGTTCTGCTAACCGAAAACAATACAAATTGGAGGATATACTTATGATGTTATATTTCAAGTTTTCATAACATAACCTTATGTTTTATTGAGAGTATACACAAAATCTGGTTCAAGTTGGTCATAAAACTGAAATAAACAATGTTGTAGGCTAGCGAAGGATAATATTCGTTTTTTTTCAAACAAAGTGGCTTTGATTTCAAGGAAACATTTCCAAGGGGAATTGTCCGTGTAACGTCGAGAAGCATATACTGTAATAATCATGTTTACGATAAACCATGGAACTCATCGTAGCTTTTACCGAGTATGTGACATATTAATCAACCCTCATGCAACGTAGCAGTCGTCAACTTATTAACATCAATCACCGCAACCATGCCACTCATCATCATCATCACTCATTATGCACCATCCGCATGCCTCATCAGAAATATTTCACTTCATGATTGTTCATCATCATCATGCACCATCACCTCATCATCATCAATCATAATTCATCATTCTCATCCTCAGTTCTGATAATTTTCCATCTTCATCCTATCATCATCAGCATTAGATCTCATCAAGATTTTAGCGTTCTTCGTTATGTTGTCATGTCTCTCATGAAAGAGAATTTTCTGGACCCTCTTCGTTATAGCCTGCCTATCTGTGTTGTGATCTGATGCCAACTCTAAATCGGCTAGTTTTTCGTCTTACTTGAATGTAATCCATAACTTTCCTTGGGTGGTTTCTTAACAGTCTAATCCTAAGAGCTATGCATTATCTACTAATGTCGGGCGTTTCATCTGAGTCCGTTTTTTTTCCGCGTATTATTTTCCTTTTCGCTTGTCACTACCCTAAAAATTCTATTAAGGCACTGTCAATTATTTGGCCGATATTGAAAGACGTGTTATACAATAGGTGTTGATAGTTTTTTTTTTCATGATTATCATCGATTTTCCAAATATGGAAATCTTCTCCTTATTTGGAGCCATCACTTATGGATATCGAGTATGACACGCCTCCTTTTTCAGACTTCGGCTATCAGGCACGCAGTCTATGTGATGCGCTGGTCCCAATTTAATTCTCACATGGTATACTAGTATAATATCACACATCTTTGACGAGATAATTGGATCATATTTTTCGTTTGTTCAAAGGCCATTTGTAATTCACGTGGGGGTCTATGCAAATTGCATATTTCTGAGATTACATTAATTCCTAATCAAGTTGGAAATTACTAACATTTCGCAACTTGTTTAATGCAATAAGATGTAACTCTTAACAGCAATTACTTTGTAAATTGTAACTTATCAACGTTAGATTTTAATTGCAAAAACCCTAAACTGTTTAGATTTAAATGTGTAAACTAATTTATTGACCAAAATAATAAGCTTAATTTTACACGATGATTAACCATGTGTACGTTTGCACCATGTAAGATCTATATTTTATTTTAAATTTGCTATTTTCATGGCTTGGTAAATATTACCCAGGAGTAATTCCCCACAAAGGGAAGACCGTGAGCTTGTCAAAATAAATTTAAAGTTCACAATTCTTTTCTTCCACAGCATTCAACTCATACGAGCATCGGAATTGAAGTCATATTTAAAAAAGAAAAACTACATGGAATCTAACGACTTAGAATAGAGGGGGGTGGGATGCAGATTGTTATAATACACTTGTCTTCAAGGAGGTTACGTCGACTAGATAGAAAGTCCAATAATTATGTGGACAAATATTTTGTTATGGTAACCTGTGTAGATCAAGAGGGATAGCCTGCATAAAATGTATGTTAGATTCTACTTGAGATCGTTTAATACGCTGAAAATGTGACCAACTCGATGTACAGACTTGTCAAAGCTTAGGCTTAGGCAGGTCTACGTTAGCGTATGTCTTGCCGTTAATGGGCCCGACGGGGATATGGTCTAGTCCTAATAAATTTGAAGCGTTCGAAACAAGAACTGAAGTCTGAAGAAAGACAACAACCGAGGTCTTTAAAACTAGGTCTAAGTGCAGGGCCTCATTACGAATCAGACTATGAATAATGTGCCCTGCCGTACGCTTAACGCCTACGGTATCGCTGCTTAATGCAGGCACGATCTGGATCCAACGTTAGAACTGTAATGCTTCAACCTGTGTATCAAGTTTATTATTATTATTTTTTTTTTTTACTTTTTTGGCATTTACCGTACGATCTTGACAGATATTTTAAAGGCAGATTAAGCCTAAAGTTAGATTATCTCCTCTGACTCTGTGTAGTCATGTCTTAATGAGGGTCCTCCGAGAAAACGACAGACAAGAGTCGGTCTAGTAGCGCGTAACCTAAAATGGCATGAAAAACGTAAAATCAAACTATTAATGTTAACTAATAGATACACACGTTCGAAGGCCTTTTAAACCAGACCTGTCAACTAGACTGAATACCTCAGCGTTATATGCTTACTATCAGAGTCCAGTCCCAGGAAATCAAAGTGCTAGCCTAATTTTAGTAACGCTAGGATATATAGGCAGGTACGATCTATTACATTCTCGTTAGACTCAGACTCAGAGATTAAACTACGTCTCACGGTAGTGCGACAGAGCGATAACTGTTATAGTGTAAGTTATTTAGTAGATGGATCTAGGTTGCATGTAATCCTTCGTGGTTGTGACAGTCACTTGTTGTCGTTCTCGTACTCGTAGTCAGTTATATACTCTAACGTCGTTAGTTACTCTGATTTAGTTAGGATTAGAGTCTAACGTTTACTACTACTCAAACTAACTTATGGTGTCCTACGCCTGCAAGAACACGTCGTGTAGAAATCTAACTAGCTTAGTTTAACACTGAAACAAACTCAACGTTAGTGAAAAAGGTCTCAGATAACGTTAAGTATAATAATAGTTTTAACTAAGCTAGCTAAAGCCTCGGGCGAGATAAGATTAGAAGGTGAAGCAGATATCCGTCAATCTATTCGTAACATAGGCTAGATCGTTAGTAGTAAATCTCTTTTAGACTTACGCTTATGATTATCTTTGACAAGCATGTTATACCTTTATAGAAAGATCTATCAATCCCGGCTAATCATACTCATCATCGAGTCCTAACTCTAACGAGGATCAGATGATATTAGTATTTTGTTTACAAGTATACTACTAGCGTTAAGGCATGCTGGCCCTAAACCCATAGATATAGATATAGATAGAGAGTGTTCCGAGATAAAAATATAAAAATATGCTAATTAAAGTTTATGACGTCTCGTCAGAGGCGTGTCATACTCAAATTGATAGGTGGATATATATATAGAGATAGTTTTCTCTTTATTTGGGACTGGTGACGTGTATATATATATAGATATATAGATATAAATATAACCATTACTTGTTACAACGTGTTCCTATGGACGGATGAAATCTTCTAATCAGTATCGCGGCCGCAGGGACACGCATGGCAGCCTATACGACGCACTCAACTCTACGTACACTATAGTGACTCCATAGAGAGATAGCTGTGGCAAATAATAGAGAGATATAGATAAAGAGAATAGAACAGAAATGAACTGAGGAGCATATAACACATATACATCAGCGGGTGCACCTGGGCACCCTGATTTCCAGTCCTAGCCTCGGACGCTGGCTGTCTGGATGTGTTTTTATGATGTACTGTTTTAGGCCATTCACAGCTAAGATTATTTTCTCGTGCATTTATATTTGTCTTGAATAATGAAAATTGTTAAATTAAGTGAGCATTTATTCTCCGTTTAACGATCGATGCTGTAAGAAATTACTTGACGAAATACCAAATGATATGAAAGAAGTGCTGTATTAATAGGCTAATTAGGCTAACGATCGCTGGAATCGTGAATGGAATGATAACATGACACCTATAGCTTACATTTTGAGTTGATATTTTACTTATCTTTGTTGTGGATTCTTCTTCACATTTTTCCACTTTATTTAATTCTTTTTTCAAGATGAAAAGTAACGTTAGATATTTGTTGCTACCTAGGACTTACATTAAAATTATCCAACACCCGGTGTATACACGTCTCCAAAACTTGATTGATCGCCAACGCTCTCTAGTTACCATAAGGCCTTTATTCCCACACACAGTTTGGCTCTTTAAAAAAGCGGTGGATTCAAAATTGCGTTTATTTGTCCTCACTCAGTGCGATCGATGCACGCGTTTGCGAGACCGCGAGTCGTACGTGCATGTACTATATGCAGCAGCGTACCCGTCCGGGCGAGGTGGAGACAAGGCCATTGCATATTGGCATTGATAATATTCACTGCAGCTACGTGGAATAAATTGATCTCAGGCATTAATCTGAGGCATCATAAAAAGTTGTTTATGAGGACACATTTTTAGCACTGTTCATGTGTGTGTTTGTATGTAAAATATATCGGGTGGAATTATTGAAGATAAAACTGTGATAAAAATACACAACATTTAATATGTGAGAAGAGATGTTGTTTAAATTGTGCTAATTCTAATTTTCACTGTTCATTTTCATACATTTTTTGTGCAAAGTGTTTGTGTCTGCACGGGGTGACTGTCTCGTGGTGTGTGTTGTGTGTGTGTGTGTGGTGGTGTGGTGTGTGCTAAGGGTTTCACAATGCACCCTAGAGGGAGCAGCGATGCCACCCTATCGGGTGTAGCATTGCACTCTGGCTTAAAGGGACTGAACCAAATCTGATCAAGATGTGCACCCTTTAGGGTATAATAATTACACGCCTCAGGGTGCAAATGTATGCCTAAAAAGGGTGTAATAAGTTGCACCCAATATGGGTGCAGATGTATGTCTATAAAGGGTGCAATAATGCACCCATGGGGTGCAGTAATGAACGCCTGTGGGTCAGGGGTACTGACAAAATAGGGTGTAATTTGCACCGCGCCATGGGTGCAAGATGTGTACCCAAAGCAAAGGGTGTAAAATTGTAACCCAGGTGGCAGTATCAAACGCCCATGGGGTGGCACAATTGCACCTACTGTACAGGCCCATAGGGTGAATTTTGGCACCGCCTTGGTGTAGGGTTGCACCCTATTAGGTGCAGATTTTGACCCTGGGGTGGCAACTTTGGCACCCGTTAGTTGGGGTGCGAGCTGCACCTGCTACATGGGTATAGATATAGGCGATAAACTGCGCACGCTCTTGATAGCGTGCAAAGTTGAAGCCGTATTTTTCTGTGTGTGGTAGGCATGACGGGAATCATTGCTGAGATTGTTTTAGCAGTGTTAATGTTAAACATAGCTTTTCATGGTGTAATGCGCTATAAAAGAATTTTAATACAATTTTACCAGATAGAGGCATACATAGGTCGCTTCCATATTCCATGCTCTTTTGCAGTTATTGCCAATATTTCTAGTATATGCCTCGTCGGCAGTTAATAGGCTTCAAGCAACTTTTTTGAAAGATTTAATTTTAATGTATGATTATGAATTAATTACTTTTTGATTATGATTACGAAGATGTATTTTATCAGGGTTTATGTTTGCTTAATTTCTTATATTTTATTATATTATCTGAGGTAATAACATATTTAACATCATGGGTAAAAATATTTTAGTTCGACACTTACTGTATAGCCAAATTAGTGATATATTAGTAATGATGAAGGCAAACTATGGATTTGAACAACCAATAGTACCGAAGTACATCCTAAGAGTGTATTCCAATATCTCTCGATAAACTGTCCTGTGTAATAACGACACAGATAAATGTAATAATAAAAGAAGAGGGTCACAATAACAAACAAAAAGAGGGACTCGCTACGAAAGATTTTTTTTTTTCTGTAATCAACATAATTTTTTATTCAGTCAAAAGGGGAGCCGGTTGTCGTGCCTCATTCCTCTGATGCAAACTTTGCATAGCGTGACAGGAGGGCCATTGTTGAGTGGGCAAGTAAAAAAGTAAAAGAAACAAAGCAACCAAAAAACCTATACGAATATAGGAAAATTAGGTGGAAACTGGTCAGGCAGGTTCAGCAGGAGATAGATCTCACATGTACGCGTACATAGTACTCAATGTTCTGGAGATGATGACCTACTAAAGTTTCTAAATTAATATTTCAATTTCGTTAAACATTCGTTAAACATTGGACTTGAC
>JZLH01S0034202.1:21860-38632 GCA_001188425.1 Eucidaris tribuloides
GTTCATCCCCCAAAAAGCGTTACGGACATTACACAACCAACGCGTTACGGACATTACAATTTTGTATCACAAGTGTAGCTGCATGATTACAGTCCAAATACTTTGGATTCAACACTGTAATGGTGATATCTGTCATAAGTAGATACCTTGTAACTTATATTAACATTAATGTAGCACATTACTTCAGCAACAATGCACTATTTCACTTTGGATTTGACTAATCCTGTACAGCCTTGTCATGTACTCCCCATGCCCTCCCTGATCGTTTGCATGGCTGCAAACAACAGCAACTGCTTATCACGCTGAGGCAGTGCACTTGCGTTTTCAGTGATGCTGGAGAATAAGCAAGGAGATGAGGAAGAGGAACAACCAACTCCTGCTTTATAGCTTCAATGGAGGTCGTTTTTCATAGGTAGAGATCTAGGACAAAACAATTGCAGGTAATTTGTCGATCAAAGAAAGATCATTCTGAATGGATGCAGTATGAAATTTCTGAAAAGACAGGATCATGAATTTCTTTGTGTAGCAAGCACAGCAAAGAAAAGGAAGAGTTATTTGCTACCCTCTCCCACAATGGACAAAGGAATTCTGTTTCAAAGCTGATATGGAGCAGATATGAAATATTCTCTAAACAGACTTTCTGACACTGAGAATAAATGTACGTTGAAACGACGAAAAAACTGAGAAAAGGCACATCCTTTATTGTGTAAAAAGACTATTGACTTTGTTGAAGTCTATTATGCAATTCTTGTTTTAATTGAGAATAAAAGCAGGCTTTTATTAGCAATGGTTATGCTCAGGTCGATCGGATATGGATGTCCTGGGCTGATATGATATGTAAAAGTGTAATGTCGTAAGCTCTCTGGTATGAACTTTTTGTTATGATTAAGAATTTGATGCATCAATTACAAAAAGTCAAAAGGCTGATTTACGTGATGATTTACAGATCACGTTATTGCACGACATCAATTTAGCCTTTTAGAATTCTAACTATCAAAAAAAGTCACAAAATAATAAAGTATGGGGTATACCCCAAATATCCTATTGGCAATTCAAACATAAAAGATATGCATGAAAGTGCTCATGGCAACATTTTTAAATGTCTATGGAATACTATCAAACTGAAAGAACCAAAAATATTATACAATGTGACCCCACACTTTATGAAAGTGGACAAATTGTAAATGTCCGTAACACTCAATGTAATGTGCGTCGCCAGGAATTATTGGCTGGTAGAGGGAACAGTGATTCATCTGTTCAACTTATATTTAACTTTAATTCTTATTTAACACTTCCTTAACCTTTCAATTTATTAGAAAATGTTTTAATGTGTGGGCTTTAACTCACAGACTTTTCATGAAGCATAGAGCATGCAAAAAGCTTGTGTCCAAAAATGTAATGTCCGTAACGGCACCACATTTTGTCGGCATAAACTTAGCCGAGATCAATAGTATGAAATGGTATGGAAACTTTCACTGTATAATAAGTTTAGGCCATATGTGTGTGATTCGCATTTTACTGAGTTCATAATGAAAGGTTGTGTTTCCTAATGACCGTTTGAAAGTTGCAAAAAATTCTCTGAATGTAATTCGTAACGCTGGATTGCCATATGGTATAATTACCATTATGTTTTTGTTTAGCGAAATTGTCACACAGCCGAACAGCCCACTCGAACCATACACGCAGCACTCATAAACAATACTTAACTTATGCATAAAAGCCATAGTAGAATTTGATGATGAAGATGCATTTTTTCAGTTAGAAATAGCTTTACATTTTCTTAAACTGTATTAAGTGATGGAGCTATCTCTATATACTTGCTCAACTTATTGTTTAAAAAACAGGACCTTTGTAGAAATTTTAAAACTTTGGTCGTATAAAGAGAAATGTATAATTAGAATGCAAAATTGTATCATAATTATGATTTACAATGAAGAAATAAAAGATAATGGTGAGTGTATTTGGTGTTGTTAACAGCGAAAATATATAAATTGAAACGTTTACAGTGTGTAATGATTTGAAATCAGAGCAATTCAGAATAATTCAGCATGGGCAAAGAGTGGCCTCGTGGGTTCAATAAAAGAAGATGGCGAAATTATTCGACAAATTCTCTTTTGGTAATTGGAAACAACTTGAAAACATGTGATTGCATTCCTGTGAATCTTAGAAATGTTTTCAAAATTTCTAAGAGATGTATTTTCGGGCGATTTTATTTATTTGATTCAAAAAGTTTAAATACGCTTGTATTGACTATGGCAATAAATTGATGTTTACACAAGTTCTGTTAGGAAAAGATAAATCTGATTTCTTATTAGTGTTACCATACGTTTAAGAAACTTTTAATTTGTCCGTGTTTTTTTTGTAGAGGATGGGGAAGGTAAAAGTAGGAAAAGTGAAAATTTCGGCGCGCTCTGCCGCGCGAAGAATTGCAGTAAACTGCTATTTTTTTTTCGCAAAGCGACGCAAAAACAAATTGAAGATTGATGTAAGTATAAGTTCAATGACTTTGTAGTGGCCTTGCGCTGCTTTAAAGATACATGTAGATTTTTTTTTTAGGCATTTGTCAATTTGTTTATGGGGGAGGGGAAATTTGTTTGCCAATTTGTCATCGTGTGGAGTTTTAATAATATGGCACACAAATTTTCAGCGCGCTTCGGCGCAAAATGAAATAAGTAGGTTCATGCAAAGCATAATTATTTTTTGCATTATGTTTTAAGAATTTGCAATTTTGGGAGGGGGAAAGAAAGATGCCAAATTTCAGCTCGGCTGCGGGTGCAACAATTGCAAGTTATATGCACAATTTTTCTGACAAGCGCGCAGACAAATTGAAGCATTGTTTTGTGGATATGCAAGTCTAATTGCTTTATTGTGCTTGCGCTGTGCTTGTAAAAACATAGGCTATATCTTTTCCAATATTGCTAAGGTTTTTGTGTGTGTGTGATGGGGGGGGGGGGGTGGGCAAACAATATGTTTGCCCAATATTTTTTATTGGCGTGTAATAATTGAAGAATTGTGTAGTTTAGTTTGTTTAGTGTTGCATGTTTTTGAAATAGATTTTTTAACCATTTGTCAGGGATTTTTTTTTTTTGGGGGGGGGATGGGGAGGGACAAAGCAATGTTTGCCCGATATTTTCAATTGGCGAGTTAATAAAATGGCACAAATATTTTGGCGGGCCTCCGGCGCGCAGGAAATAGTGCTTTTTTTATGTGCCTTTTTGGGGGAGGCGGGGGAACAAAAGTCACTGTTTGGCCAATATTTTTCACTAGCGTGATAAAAAATGGGACGGGGCATTTTTTGGCGTGAGGCGTTTGCCTGCAAAATTAATATTTGTGAAAGTTTAATGTTTTGCAGTGCTTGTGCTAACTTTTTAAACCTACTTTTACATTAAGTTGGAATGAATTTTCCCAATTTTTGAATGGGGCAGATTCAAGGATTCCAAATTTTCGGCGCGCAAATTGCAAAAATATATATGCTAACAATTTTCTCTGCAAGCGCAGGCAACAAAATTGAACATTGAGTATACACAGTAAGTTTAAGTTGTTTTGTCAGTGGCCTTGCGCGGAGTTTTTAAACATACATCTTTTCAGATTTTGTAGTTTTTCTGGGGAGGGCGGGGGGGGCGGGGGGTGGCAGATATGTGTTTGCCCCAATCCATTTTCATTGTTGGTAATAAAAATGTACAATATTTTCAGCGCAACGTTCGCGTGGGAAATTATATCGTAGCTCGCGCCGCAAGCGGCCGCAAAATTGAGATTGTGTAAGTTTTATTTGTTTTGTGGGCTCTGCGCCGCTTTAAGTCATGATATTTAATTTGTCAGGGTTTTTTTAGGGGGGAGGAGCAAAACAATATGTTGGCGAGTCGGCGAGTTGGCTGCCAGTGGTATAGCGTCCGCTTCTGGTCGCGGAAGGTCCGTGGGTTTTCGGGCCCCGGCCGGTCATACCAAAGACTTTTTAAAATGGTAGCTTTCTGCTTTCTAGGGCAGGCGCTTCGGGCATTTAGAACAGAGTAGGTATATAATAACATTGTATGGTTATGCAGGCCCACTGAGAGAGCAGTCTTTGGTGATGAAGTGCTAGCCCTGGGTAAATAAAGAGCGTTATTGTTATTTTTGTTATTATTATGTTTGTCCAATTTTTTTCCATCTGCGCGATGATAAAAATGTCACAAATTTTCAGGTCTCGCTCAATATCGGAGAGCAAAATTGGAATATTGTAAAAGATAGATGGTTTTGTGCTGGCTTGCGCCTAACTTTTTTAAACATTTTTGCATTCATTGTTTTGAGAATTTTTCAATTTTAGAATGGGGGCCAAAGTAACAAAAATGTCAAATTTTTCGGCGCGCATTCCGCGCTCAAAATTGGCAGTAAATATACTTATTTGCTAACAATTTTTTTCGCAAGCGGCAGAAAAAAATGGAAGCATAATTGTGTAAGTTTAATGGGGTTTGTTTAGACCTTGGCATAGTTTTTTTTACATTTGTCAGGGTTTTTTTTTGGTGTGGGGGCAAAACAACATGTTTGCCCTTTAGTGGTGATGAATAAATGTCCCCATATTCGGCGCGCTCCGCGCGCAAATTGGCAATATAGCTAACATTTTTTTTTGCGTGAAGTACGGGTCGCAAAATTGAAATATTGTGAGGTTTAGATGGTTTTCAGGCCGTAACCGCCCGCCCGCGGGCGACCAAAGGTCAGCTCGGTAAAAAAGCAAAAAAAAAATAAATCAAACTCACACGAAACAAATTTCGGATAGGGGAGGGGCATGATTTTCATTGGCGTGGTAATAAAATATGTCAACATTTTTGGCGTGCTCACGGGCAAATTTGCAAGTATAGGCAGTAATGTTTCGCGCAAGGCGTTGCGAAAATTAAATATTGTGTATAGTTCAATGGTTTTGTAGTCCTCACTCGCTATTCGTTGCATTACGTATTAGAATGATTCGCATTGTCAATTTTTTTGTGGGGATGGGCAAAAGTAATCAAATGTCAAGCATTTTCGTCGCACTTACGCGCGCGCAGAATTGCAATATACATGCTCATCAATTTTTTTCCAAAGCGGCGCAAAACTTGAACAATTGTGTAAGTTTAATGGTTTTATAGTGCTTTGCGAGCTTATTCTTGCATTACGTTTTAAGAATGATTCATTGTGCATTTTATTTGTAGGGGGCAAAGTAAGAAAAAAATGTCAAATTTTCGGAGCGCTTTCGCGCGCAAAATTGGCAGTAATATGTTAAACAATTTTCTCGGCAAGCGCGAAAAAAAACCCAGAACATTGTGTAGGTTTAATGGTTTTGTAGTCCTTACAGCATGATTACGTTGCTTGTGAAACTGTTTTTTGTAATGTCATTTTCTTTTTTTTGGGGGGGGGGGAGGGGGAGCGAATAAATAAGATGGTCTGCTCTGGATATTCTTCATTGGCATGGTATGTGATACAATTATAGTTTTTCAGTGCTTGCGCTGCTTTTGAACATATAATCCTTTCACTATCATTATTTTAGGGGAGGGGAGGCAATTTTCTCGCGGCGAGGTTGTGCAGGCAATTGAATATTGTGATTGTTTAAATGTATTTGTATTGGTGCCTTGCGGGCTACTATTTAACATATTCTTGTTTCTTAATGTTTAGGAAATTTTTGGCATTTTGTCAAACTTTTAAAAAAATACATAGGGTTTAAGAAGAAAAACGTCACGTTCTGCATAGGGGTGATCTCACTCGCGACCTCCACACATACCAGATTTGCAACTCCTCCAGCATATAGGTGCTAAACTATTGCATGTGGTTGATATCTGGCAATTAATTAGATATTTAGTAATGATATAAAATGTACGCCCCTTCCCCCCCCACCAAAAAAAAACAACAACAACAAAACAACAAACAAACAAAAAAATACGTGGTAATACAGTTAATATGATAATAATCTTGCTGATTGAAATATACACTTTCATATTTTTTAAGGTAAATCATGGCAAATATTATTTGTCAATTAGCCAGAATAATGATTTTGAAAATTGTGAAATATTCGGATTGATTTGTCACTAAAGGGAGCCAAAAATATAGAATTTTCAAAGGTGGAAATGTATTTTATCTTACCGCTGGGAAGGGGAAACCCCTCCGACCTCCTCAAAGCTATGCCAAATTTAACAAAAAAGGAAAAAATGAATTATAAAAATGAAGAAAAATCAAACATGAACCTGACCGCTACCGACCCGCCAGTGTTTTGTCACTTAAAGGCAAAACAAACTCTTCTCTTTTTTTTTTTGGGGGGGGGGGGGCTTAGTCGATCTCTACGTCTGCCCTATTAAAAAATCCTGGCTAGCCAGTCAGTGGACAAATTCAAGTAGAAATTAATTGACCTGTTTGTCACGTTAATGTCCTTTCATACTCAGTAACTTATGTATCGTTGCGAAACTAGGCAATGATCACCGAATAACTGACAAGCTATATACTAGTAATTATGCCGGCTAAATTGCTATTTGAGAAAATATACTGCGTTATACTGTAAAAAAATAGGCATAAAATACTGTTTTGGGGGGGCTCAAAAATGAAAAAAAAATGGCCGCTTTGCTGCTGGAAGGGGGTTCCCCCCTCCCAAGACGCTCCTCAGCTTGCGGTCGCTTTGCGGCTGCGAAAAGGTCGCGTTCACTCAGATTTTTGAACGCTCCCCTCCCCTCCCCAAAAAAAAATCATGTTATGGGCCTGGTTTCTGTAGTCGCCCTTGCGGCTATCTTTTAACATATTGCTTGGCATTTAGTTTAAAACTTTTGTTATTTTTGTAGGGGCAAATAAGAAAAGAGAATGTCTAAATTTTTGCAAATATATGCTAAATAATTTTTTTTTTCGCGGCACGGGAGAAGCCACTTTATGCACACTTTCATAGAGAGTGATCCCTATATTGGGCCTCAAAGGTCAGCTTGCTACAGCTCTGTAAACTATTTAATAGCTGACATAATCACCACTCAAACGAAAGGAACGGGGAAAATGCACCTTCACATAACTGAGTATAGAAAAGAAGAATAAGAAGTAGTAGAATTATATCCACACCGCCGTGAAAAAATGCGTTCCGCAGGGCTGTTGTAGAAATAGTAATAAGTAGCTCTAGTAGTAGTATGTAGTTGTAGTAGTAGTTAGTAATATGTAGTCAGTAGTAAGTAGTAGTAGTAGTAGTATAGTAGTAGTGTGTTGTTGTTGTTGTTTTTGTTGTTATTGGTTGTTGTTGTTGTTGTTTGCTGTTGTTGTCTGTTTGTGATGTAGTAATAGTAAGCTGCTAGTAGTAGTCAGAGTTGTGAGTAGTAGTAGTAAAGGTAGTAGTGAGTAGTGTAGTAAGTAGTAGTAGTAGTTGTGTTTGTTGTTGTTGTTGTTGTTGTTGTTGTTGCTGTTGTGGGTTTGTTGTAGAGGTAGTAATAGTAGCTGCTAGTAGTAGTAGTAGTTGTAGTAGTAGTAGTAGTAGTAGTAGTAGTTGTTGTATGTTGCTGTTAGTTGTGTAGAGGTAGTAATAGTAGCTCTAGTTAGTAGTAGTAAAGTGTAGGCAGTCGTAAGTTATCATACGTAAAACGAAGTTGGTGGCAGTATGTAGAAAGAAGTGATGACAGTAACAGAAAACGTGATAACAAAGTATACTATCTAGCAGGGCAGCAGGCATAAACTCAACATCAGTTGTTTGTATAAGATCAAGTAGTAATAAAACGTATAATCAAAGTAGTAATAACAGTGCAGATGCAGCAATACATCATACAGTTTTTTGTATGACATCAAATTGTTTTTACGTGCTTTTTCTATTCTAGATGTTATAATGGATACGTAAGCTGGAGATGCAGTGTACGAAAAGAATCGATAACAAGAATCAAGGCTATTAAATGTTGGCTGATTAACATGTAATAAAAACATTTGTAATGATAATATTTTATGGATCAAACTCAGATGGAGGGAAAACAATGTTGTAGAAATGTTCACTGTTTCGCGAAGAAAGATGTTCGCGAAAAGGAAATGGTTCAGAAAATGATTAGCATGTCCAGCATTCAATTATCACGATGAACTTGACACTGAGATGGCGCCTTATAACAGCAATAATGTGTATTCATTGTTTAAACAGTGGTCATCATTATAATTCATTTTCGTCACCATCCACCGTATTTTAAATCATCATCAGCATCTTCATCATCATCATCATCACATCATCATATGCATCATCGATAATCATTTCTTTTACTTTTCTTTTTCTCGTTGCTCTTCTCTTCTTCTTCTTTCTTCTCTTCTTCTTCTTCTTCTTCTTCTTCTTGTCATTGTTCCATGTCTGTGATGAATGGGTAGAAGTAGCAGTTTGCCAGAGGTTACTACACGAGGAAGTAGTAATTGGTGGAGTAGTAGAAGTTGATAGTAGTAAAGTAATAGTAGCAGTAGTAGTAAGTGGCAATAGTAGTAGTAGTAGTAGTAGTGTAGTAGTAGTAGTAGTAGTAAGTAGTAGTAGTTAGTAGTAATTGTGTTGTAAGTAGTAGTAGTAGTTGTTGTTGTTGTTGTTTGTTGTTGTTGTTGTTGTTGTTTGTTGTTGTTCGATTGTTGTTTGTTGTTTGTTTTGTCAGGTAAGTTAGCAATTAGTAAGGAGTGGATGCAGGCGTAGTAGAAATAGTAGTGAAGAGAAAATTAAACAGTTGATAACAAAAGATAAAGTAATAGTAGTAGCAGCAGTAGTGCGGAATCAAACCCAAACTCAGTTTTTTCGTATCCTTCAAATATTCTTTCCTCTATTTTCTAGCTCAGTTGTATGGATAACGAGGCCTCTGCAGTTGGTGATGGCAGTGGACTTGAAATAATGAAGACTCAGCTACCTTACTACACTGGAAATGAACAATTATATTATTTTGCTGATTGGACCACCGTCGAAAGCTAAAATAGAATAAATAGACATGTGATGGATTAACCAACGCCGAGAGGAAAACAACTAAATTTATTTTATTGAAGCGCAATATACATGCTATCCTCTTTTCCAACAATTTATGTTGATCTTCAAGTAAACATTTCAATAAACGAAGTCATACGCTAAATTTGTGTAAACAGTGAGAGATTATACTATTATTATATATCATCATTATTCATATCATCATCATACTTACCATCACAATCGATCATCAAATCATCATGTATCATCCTCATTATCATCATCATGCATCATCAGCCCCAACCACTTCCATCATGCATGAATCTGATTATCATTTTCTTTTACACTTATCATATCACATTATCATCACCATCTTCATCATCATCATCTTCATCAAATATCATCACATTATCATCATCATCTTCATCATCATCATCTTCCATCACAATCATGCAATGATACATCATCAGTCATCATTATGATTTTCGTTTCGCCTTTATCATCATCATATTCATCATCATCCTCATCATCAATCATAATCTCATCATCATTCAACAATGCACATCAATCACATCATCTTTCAAATCACGGTGATATTCAGTCGCTTTTCCCCTATTTATTTTCTTTTCCTGTCAGCAACTAACAATTATTGCACGTTCCTTTTTTCCACTTTTCCAATGTCTTCCTCCTAAGGCCAGGTTCCATCATGTATTACATATCGCATGGGTGGACCGTTGTATTGCATTACTTTGGGCTTTCAGGTTTTATTGGCCCTTTTGGCCAATGAGAAGGTCCCTCAATAACGACTCACAATTAAAATCTGATTGTATACTTATGTTATATATTTTTAAGATTTCAATATTCATCCTGATGTTTCATAGAATATAAACATTCCTGTTCGTCTGGTCCTTAAAATGATATACCAAAATGTTATAGGCTACGAAGTGATAAACATTATTGTTTTTTACAAGCAACAGTGCTTTGACTACAAGCGAAACAATTCCCAAAGGGACAGGCTTGTAACAATCGAGATCATAAACTGTAATATAATCATATTCACGCATAACCAGGAAATCATATACGATAAATATTTAAACAGTGCGTAATCATCATTATCATTTCATCAACTGCATTGTCAACTCATTAACATCATCACAGCACAGCATGCTTTATCTTCATTCATCCGCCGATCACACATCATCATCATCATCTGCATGCCTCGTTTACCATTCCGCATCCTATCTAGAAATATTTCGCGCTTCTATGATTGTTATCATTTTATCACTCGTCATCCTCATGCATATCATCGTTCATCATCTCATCATAATTCAATCATCAACTCATCATCATGCATCATCAATTCTCATCCTCGTTGACCCTCATTTTCATCTTTTATCCTTATTCATCGTCATGCATACTCAGCTTCAAGCATCATATCATCATTTTAGTGTTTCTGCCATTATGTTTTATGTCAGCGCCGATGAAAGGAGGAATTTTTGCTCTTCGGTTAATGGCCTAGCGTTTGTCTGAATCTGATGGCAACTCTATAAGTGCTAGATTTTTCGTCTTCCTTGACTGTAATCCATCAATTTTCCTTCTTGTTGTTTTCTTAACAGTCTAACCTAAGAGTTCATCGTTATCTACTAATGTCGCCGTTATCGTCTCAGTCCGCTTTTCCCCTAATTCTTTTCTATTTACTTTGTCAGCTACCGCTAAACAGTTATTGGCACGTCAGATTTCCAGCGTTGTTTGCAGAGTCCTTCTGTCTACACAGCAAGGCTCATCATCGCATACATACTTTGGGCATTTTCTAACCGTCATTGGCACTTTGGACCATGGAGAAGGTTCTGCTAACCGAAAACAATACAAATTGGAGGATATACTTATGATGTTATATTTCAAGTTTTCATAACATAACCTTATGTTTTATTGAGAGTATACACAAAATCTGGTTCAAGTTGGTCATAAAACTGAAATAAACAATGTTGTAGGCTAGCGAAGGATAATATTCGTTTTTTTTCAAACAAAGTGGCTTTGATTTCAAGGAAACATTTCCAAGGGGAATTGTCCGTGTAACGTCGAGAAGCATATACTGTAATAATCATGTTTACGATAAACCATGGAACTCATCGTAGCTTTTACCGAGTATGTGACATATTAATCAACCCTCATGCAACGTAGCAGTCGTCAACTTATTAACATCAATCACCGCAACCATGCCACTCATCATCATCATCACTCATTATGCACCATCCGCATGCCTCATCAGAAATATTTCACTTCATGATTGTTCATCATCATCATGCACCATCACCTCATCATCATCAATCATAATTCATCATTCTCATCCTCAGTTCTGATAATTTTCCATCTTCATCCTATCATCATCAGCATTAGATCTCATCAAGATTTTAGCGTTCTTCGTTATGTTGTCATGTCTCTCATGAAAGAGAATTTTCTGGACCCTCTTCGTTATAGCCTGCCTATCTGTGTTGTGATCTGATGCCAACTCTAAATCGGCTAGTTTTTCGTCTTACTTGAATGTAATCCATAACTTTCCTTGGGTGGTTTCTTAACAGTCTAATCCTAAGAGCTATGCATTATCTACTAATGTCGGGCGTTTCATCTGAGTCCGTTTTTTTTCCGCGTATTATTTTCCTTTTCGCTTGTCACTACCCTAAAAATTCTATTAAGGCACTGTCAATTATTTGGCCGATATTGAAAGACGTGTTATACAATAGGTGTTGATAGTTTTTTTTTTCATGATTATCATCGATTTTCCAAATATGGAAATCTTCTCCTTATTTGGAGCCATCACTTATGGATATCGAGTATGACACGCCTCCTTTTTCAGACTTCGGCTATCAGGCACGCAGTCTATGTGATGCGCTGGTCCCAATTTAATTCTCACATGGTATACTAGTATAATATCACACATCTTTGACGAGATAATTGGATCATATTTTTCGTTTGTTCAAAGGCCATTTGTAATTCACGTGGGGGTCTATGCAAATTGCATATTTCTGAGATTACATTAATTCCTAATCAAGTTGGAAATTACTAACATTTCGCAACTTGTTTAATGCAATAAGATGTAACTCTTAACAGCAATTACTTTGTAAATTGTAACTTATCAACGTTAGATTTTAATTGCAAAAACCCTAAACTGTTTAGATTTAAATGTGTAAACTAATTTATTGACCAAAATAATAAGCTTAATTTTACACGATGATTAACCATGTGTACGTTTGCACCATGTAAGATCTATATTTTATTTTAAATTTGCTATTTTCATGGCTTGGTAAATATTACCCAGGAGTAATTCCCCACAAAGGGAAGACCGTGAGCTTGTCAAAATAAATTTAAAGTTCACAATTCTTTTCTTCCACAGCATTCAACTCATACGAGCATCGGAATTGAAGTCATATTTAAAAAAGAAAAACTACATGGAATCTAACGACTTAGAATAGAGGGGGGTGGGATGCAGATTGTTATAATACACTTGTCTTCAAGGAGGTTACGTCGACTAGATAGAAAGTCCAATAATTATGTGGACAAATATTTTGTTATGGTAACCTGTGTAGATCAAGAGGGATAGCCTGCATAAAATGTATGTTAGATTCTACTTGAGATCGTTTAATACGCTGAAAATGTGACCAACTCGATGTACAGACTTGTCAAAGCTTAGGCTTAGGCAGGTCTACGTTAGCGTATGTCTTGCCGTTAATGGGCCCGACGGGGATATGGTCTAGTCCTAATAAATTTGAAGCGTTCGAAACAAGAACTGAAGTCTGAAGAAAGACAACAACCGAGGTCTTTAAAACTAGGTCTAAGTGCAGGGCCTCATTACGAATCAGACTATGAATAATGTGCCCTGCCGTACGCTTAACGCCTACGGTATCGCTGCTTAATGCAGGCACGATCTGGATCCAACGTTAGAACTGTAATGCTTCAACCTGTGTATCAAGTTTATTATTATTATTTTTTTTTTTTACTTTTTTGGCATTTACCGTACGATCTTGACAGATATTTTAAAGGCAGATTAAGCCTAAAGTTAGATTATCTCCTCTGACTCTGTGTAGTCATGTCTTAATGAGGGTCCTCCGAGAAAACGACAGACAAGAGTCGGTCTAGTAGCGCGTAACCTAAAATGGCATGAAAAACGTAAAATCAAACTATTAATGTTAACTAATAGATACACACGTTCGAAGGCCTTTTAAACCAGACCTGTCAACTAGACTGAATACCTCAGCGTTATATGCTTACTATCAGAGTCCAGTCCCAGGAAATCAAAGTGCTAGCCTAATTTTAGTAACGCTAGGATATATAGGCAGGTACGATCTATTACATTCTCGTTAGACTCAGACTCAGAGATTAAACTACGTCTCACGGTAGTGCGACAGAGCGATAACTGTTATAGTGTAAGTTATTTAGTAGATGGATCTAGGTTGCATGTAATCCTTCGTGGTTGTGACAGTCACTTGTTGTCGTTCTCGTACTCGTAGTCAGTTATATACTCTAACGTCGTTAGTTACTCTGATTTAGTTAGGATTAGAGTCTAACGTTTACTACTACTCAAACTAACTTATGGTGTCCTACGCCTGCAAGAACACGTCGTGTAGAAATCTAACTAGCTTAGTTTAACACTGAAACAAACTCAACGTTAGTGAAAAAGGTCTCAGATAACGTTAAGTATAATAATAGTTTTAACTAAGCTAGCTAAAGCCTCGGGCGAGATAAGATTAGAAGGTGAAGCAGATATCCGTCAATCTATTCGTAACATAGGCTAGATCGTTAGTAGTAAATCTCTTTTAGACTTACGCTTATGATTATCTTTGACAAGCATGTTATACCTTTATAGAAAGATCTATCAATCCCGGCTAATCATACTCATCATCGAGTCCTAACTCTAACGAGGATCAGATGATATTAGTATTTTGTTTACAAGTATACTACTAGCGTTAAGGCATGCTGGCCCTAAACCCATAGATATAGATATAGATAGAGAGTGTTCCGAGATAAAAATATAAAAATATGCTAATTAAAGTTTATGACGTCTCGTCAGAGGCGTGTCATACTCAAATTGATAGGTGGATATATATATAGAGATAGTTTTCTCTTTATTTGGGACTGGTGACGTGTATATATATATAGATATATAGATATAAATATAACCATTACTTGTTACAACGTGTTCCTATGGACGGATGAAATCTTCTAATCAGTATCGCGGCCGCAGGGACACGCATGGCAGCCTATACGACGCACTCAACTCTACGTACACTATAGTGACTCCATAGAGAGATAGCTGTGGCAAATAATAGAGAGATATAGATAAAGAGAATAGAACAGAAATGAACTGAGGAGCATATAACACATATACATCAGCGGGTGCACCTGGGCACCCTGATTTCCAGTCCTAGCCTCGGACGCTGGCTGTCTGGATGTGTTTTTATGATGTACTGTTTTAGGCCATTCACAGCTAAGATTATTTTCTCGTGCATTTATATTTGTCTTGAATAATGAAAATTGTTAAATTAAGTGAGCATTTATTCTCCGTTTAACGATCGATGCTGTAAGAAATTACTTGACGAAATACCAAATGATATGAAAGAAGTGCTGTATTAATAGGCTAATTAGGCTAACGATCGCTGGAATCGTGAATGGAATGATAACATGACACCTATAGCTTACATTTTGAGTTGATATTTTACTTATCTTTGTTGTGGATTCTTCTTCACATTTTTCCACTTTATTTAATTCTTTTTTCAAGATGAAAAGTAACGTTAGATATTTGTTGCTACCTAGGACTTACATTAAAATTATCCAACACCCGGTGTATACACGTCTCCAAAACTTGATTGATCGCCAACGCTCTCTAGTTACCATAAGGCCTTTATTCCCACACACAGTTTGGCTCTTTAAAAAAGCGGTGGATTCAAAATTGCGTTTATTTGTCCTCACTCAGTGCGATCGATGCACGCGTTTGCGAGACCGCGAGTCGTACGTGCATGTACTATATGCAGCAGCGTACCCGTCCGGGCGAGGTGGAGACAAGGCCATTGCATATTGGCATTGATAATATTCACTGCAGCTACGTGGAATAAATTGATCTCAGGCATTAATCTGAGGCATCATAAAAAGTTGTTTATGAGGACACATTTTTAGCACTGTTCATGTGTGTGTTTGTATGTAAAATATATCGGGTGGAATTATTGAAGATAAAACTGTGATAAAAATACACAACATTTAATATGTGAGAAGAGATGTTGTTTAAATTGTGCTAATTCTAATTTTCACTGTTCATTTTCATACATTTTTTGTGCAAAGTGTTTGTGTCTGCACGGGGTGACTGTCTCGTGGTGTGTGTTGTGTGTGTGTGTGTGGTGGTGTGGTGTGTGCTAAGGGTTTCACAATGCACCCTAGAGGGAGCAGCGATGCCACCCTATCGGGTGTAGCATTGCACTCTGGCTTAAAGGGACTGAACCAAATCTGATCAAGATGTGCACCCTTTAGGGTATAATAATTACACGCCTCAGGGTGCAAATGTATGCCTAAAAAGGGTGTAATAAGTTGCACCCAATATGGGTGCAGATGTATGTCTATAAAGGGTGCAATAATGCACCCATGGGGTGCAGTAATGAACGCCTGTGGGTCAGGGGTACTGACAAAATAGGGTGTAATTTGCACCGCGCCATGGGTGCAAGATGTGTACCCAAAGCAAAGGGTGTAAAATTGTAACCCAGGTGGCAGTATCAAACGCCCATGGGGTGGCACAATTGCACCTACTGTACAGGCCCATAGGGTGAATTTTGGCACCGCCTTGGTGTAGGGTTGCACCCTATTAGGTGCAGATTTTGACCCTGGGGTGGCAACTTTGGCACCCGTTAGTTGGGGTGCGAGCTGCACCTGCTACATGGGTATAGATATAGGCGATAAACTGCGCACGCTCTTGATAGCGTGCAAAGTTGAAGCCGTATTTTTCTGTGTGTGGTAGGCATGACGGGAATCATTGCTGAGATTGTTTTAGCAGTGTTAATGTTAAACATAGCTTTTCATGGTGTAATGCGCTATAAAAGAATTTTAATACAATTTTACCAGATAGAGGCATACATAGGTCGCTTCCATATTCCATGCTCTTTTGCAGTTATTGCCAATATTTCTAGTATATGCCTCGTCGGCAGTTAATAGGCTTCAAGCAACTTTTTTGAAAGATTTAATTTTAATGTATGATTATGAATTAATTACTTTTTGATTATGATTACGAAGATGTATTTTATCAGGGTTTATGTTTGCTTAATTTCTTATATTTTATTATATTATCTGAGGTAATAACATATTTAACATCATGGGTAAAAATATTTTAGTTCGACACTTACTGTATAGCCAAATTAGTGATATATTAGTAATGATGAAGGCAAACTATGGATTTGAACAACCAATAGTACCGAAGTACATCCTAAGAGTGTATTCCAATATCTCTCGATAAACTGTCCTGTGTAATAACGACACAGATAAATGTAATAATAAAAGAAGAGGGTCACAATAACAAACAAAAAGAGGGACTCGCTACGAAAGATTTTTTTTTTTCTGTAATCAACATAATTTTTTATTCAGTCAAAAGGGGAGCCGGTTGTCGTGCCTCATTCCTCTGATGCAAACTTTGCATAGCGTGACAGGAGGGCCATTGTTGAGTGGGCAAGTAAAAAAGTAAAAGAAACAAAGCAACCAAAAAACCTATACGAATATAGGAAAATTAGGTGGAAACTGGTCAGGCAGGTTCAGCAGGAGATAGATCTCACATGTACGCGTACATAGTACTCAATGTTCTGGAGATGATGACCTACTAAAGTTTCTAAATTAATATTTCAATTTCGTTAAACATTCGTTAAACATTGGACTTGAC